>PVJN01018812.1:0-18506 GCA_004026805.1 Lasiurus borealis
TTTCTGTTTCTTTATATTTCAAATTTTTGACTTGATTCTTGCCTTTCTCTAGTCTGCTATTAGGACTCTGTATATTTTTTATTTCAGTTAGTGTCTCTAGTTGGTCCTTTTTCATCTCCTCTTGGGGCTTGCTAATTTTACGCATCATCTCTAGCATCTCTAGTTGGCTCTTTTGTATCTCTAGTAGGCTTTCGCTAAAGTTATCCGCCTTTTCTAGAATATTCTTCAAAAACCTTATAAGCATGGTTTTGAACTCTATATCCAGTCGTGTTTTTCCCTCCATTTCTTTTGTTTTTGATCCCTTCTCTTGTCTTGGCATTTTTACTATGTTGGGGAAACTTTTTTACTTGCAAGACCATAGAAGCCTCTGTTGAGCTTGGGATGGGTGGAGTCTCAGGGCTTAAGGGACCGCCTTGCCTTCCAGTCTGTCCCGCCCTCCACGGCCCCGGAGTCTCATGTGACTGGGTAATCGCTGGAGCGGTCCTTGTGCGAGCGCGCCTGCAGTGCTCTAGACCGCTGCCTTTCCAGCTCCCCTGCTCCCCTGCATACCAGGACCACACGAGTGGACCTAGTGGACTAGGGGCCTAGTGGACTCAGAAGTGGCACAGTTGGGAGGGTCTGTCTCCTGCCCAGTCGCAAAACCATCAGCACAATCAGCAATCTGTCCTCCTGGCGGCGCCGGCGCCGTGTGTGTGCGCATGTGCGCCACCGTGGCCAGACCTCCTATCTTTTGCGACTCCCCTAAATTTCTGTGCACTTCTCCCTTTACACAGTCCAAACTACCCCCGTATGAGTTTCAGCTGGATCTGGGGTTTAGTGTCGTAGGATAAGGGGTTCAATGCCGTTGGGGGTCTCCGTTTCCCTCCCGTCAGAGAAAGCCAGCCAGGTACTCGGGCACCCGCTCTCTCAGCGCGCGCGTCTCCGTACCTCAGCTTTTTGCGGCTCCTCTGGGTCTCTGTGAGCCCCTCTCTTTCCTTCTAGCTGTAGAATTTCCACTCAGCCAGCTTTCCTGTGGTTCTGGATGATGTCTATTCTGTCTTTTAGTTGTAGTTTTGAAATTGTTGTGCGAGGCAACAGTGTAGGTGTTTACCTATGCCGCCATCTTGGCTCCTCCTCTAAAATCTTATGTGACTTAAAGACTCTGGGGTTTTCCGAATGGTATACGAGCAGAGGCTTGATCTTGCAGTTGCCACTCACATTGGCACACAGTGCGAGAGTTAGCCTATCCTTCATGGGTTTGTGGCCTGGCATTGCCTTCTCCTCTGCCATTATATAAGTCCTATTCAGCGTCTTCTTCTAGAAAAGCCCTGTCTCGTCACAGTTGAAGACTTGCTGGGGGATATATCCTTTGGCTTCTATCAGTTCAGAAAAAAGTTTTGAGGTAACCCTCAGCTGCTTTCATATCCGAACTTGCTGCCTCACCATGCCTGACAATGGAGTGAATGCCGGACCTTTTCCTGAAGTTATCAAACCAGCCTCTGCTGGCTTTAAATGAGTCTTTCGATTCTTCGTCCCTGAAAGTGCACGGGTTCTGCTCCAGCAAAGCACTGTAAATCACTTGCGCCTTCTTGCATATGATGCCCTGTGTTAATGTATCTCCTTTAAGCTGCTTCTCCATCACCCACACCATCAGTAGATTCTCCATCTTCTCATGGAGAGAGCTACGGAGCTTAGAAATTATTGTAATGCCCTTAGCTGGCATTACACCCTTTATCAACTCCTTCTGTTTAAGCACAGTGCATATCGTTGAAGTACTACACCCGTATTGCCTCGTCAAGTCAGCCACTCGCACACCTTGCTCATATTTTTCTATGATTTCACGCTTTAATTCAATAGACATCATCCTCTTCTGAGCACTGACCTTTCCACTTGCTTTCTTTGGACCCATGGTTGTAAAAAGAAATGTGATAAAGTATGTAAATGCACAAAAGATGCTTTGACAATGAGGTAAACAAGCACACTGACTGAGGCGTGGGAAACTATGAGATGCTCGAGTCTCGGTAAACTGGTGGGTCGTGTGCAGCTGGCCGATCCGCGTGATTACTCATATCTCAAATGTTGCTCATATTTCAAAGCAAAAAATCACTCGCTCGACGGCTCATATCTCAAAAATCTCATATGTTAGGGCACTTGTATCTCAATGTACCAATGTACAACTAAAAGACAGAATGGACACCATCCAGAACCACAGGAAAGCTGGCTGAGTGGAAATTCTACAACTAGAAGTAAAGAGAGGGCCTCCTGAAGACTCAGAGGAGCTGTAAAAAGCTGAGGTACTGAGACACATGTGTGGAAAGGATGGGTGGTGTAGGATCTGGCTGGCTTCCTCTAGTGCAGTGGTTCTCAACCTTCCTAAGGCCGTGACCTTTGCATACAGTTCCTCATGTGGTGGTGACCCACAACCATGAAATTTTGCTACTGTTATGCATCGTGATGTAAATATCTGCATTTTCTGATGGTCTTAGGCAACCCCTGTGAAAGGGTCGTTAAGCCCCCAAAGGGGTTGCGACCCACAGGTTGAGAAACGCTGCTCTAGTGGGAGGGAGACGGAAACTCCTGACTGCACTGATCCCCACTTCTGACTGCACTGAATCCCAGTTCCAGGCGAGACTTATAGTGGGTGAGTCTGGACTGTAGTGAAAAGGGAGGAGTGCACAGAAACTTAGGGAGCCAGGAAAGGCAAAGGTCTGGAGGTACATGCAAAGAGGACTGACTGCTGATTATGCCCCAGGCTTTCCCTAGCGGGAGGAATCCAAACTTTCCAACTGCACTGAAATCCAGGTCTGACTGCACTGAACCCCAGTTTTGAGTGAGACCCTGGGGATCCAGACTCATACGGGTCTCTGGAGCACACAGAAAATCAGGGGAGCCATAAAAGGTAGAGGTCTGTTGGTGCATGCATGCACAAAGAGGGCTGCAGTGATTACCAAGGGGCACTGAGACCCAAGCACCACTGTATAAGGCAGGGCTAATGGGAAACCATGGCTGTCTGCTCAGCCCTGAGACTCCACCACATCCAAGCCCAGCACAGAGGCTGTTGCAATCTTGCAAGTCTTAAGGCTGAGTCCAGCACAGAAGTTCTCCAGGCATAGACACAGCTGATCATCACAACCAATTGGCTTGGAGGTCAATTCTCCCCAGTGATACCAACAATAATCAAGATTTAACTACAACAAGATTGTACACACAGTCCACAAAGGGGTGCTCCAAGAGAATCCACCTCAGGTACCTGGGGAGGTGGAGCTACTGGACCATATAAGACACCTAGCACAAAATGCTACTCTACCAACTCAGGGAAGCAGCCAAAATGTGGAGACAAAAGAACAGATCACAAATGAAAGAAATGGAGAAAAACAAATGACTGGATATAGAGTTCAAAATCACACTTATAAGGTTTTTCAAGTATTTCCTAGAAAAGATGGATAAATTTAGCGAGACCCAAGAGGAGATGAAAAGGACCAACTAGAAATTAAACATACACTAAGTAATATAAAAAATATTATACAGAGACCTAATAGTAGACTAGAGGAATGCAAGAATCAAGTCAAAGAATTGAAATACAAAGAAGTTAAAAACACTCCACTGGAAAAGCAAAAAGAAAAATAATCCAAAAATATGAAGATCGTATAATAAGGAGCCTCTGGGACAACTTCAAGCATAAAAACATTAGAATTAGCGGAGGATGCTAGAAGAAGAGAGAGAGTAAGATATTGAAAACCTATTTGAAGAAATAATGACTGAAAACTTCCCCCACCTGGTGAAAGAAATAGACTTACAAGTCCAGGAAGCACACAGAACCCCAAATAAAAAGAATCCAAAGAGAACCACACCAAGACACATCATAATTAAAATCCCAAGAGCAAAAGACAAAGAGAGAATCTTAAAAGCAACAAGAGAAAAACAGTTAGTTACCTACAAGGGAGCACCCATATGACTGTCAGCTGATTTATCAATAGAAACTATGCAGGCCAGACGGGAGTGGTAAGAAATATTCAAAGTGATGAATAGCAAGAACCTACAATCAACATTACTCTACTCAGCAAAGCTATCCTTCAGAATTGAAGGTCAGATAAAGAGCTTCACAGACAAGAAAAAACTAAAGGAATTCATCAGCATCAAACCAGTATTATATGAGATACTAAAAGGTATTCTTTAAGAAGAGGAAGAAGAAAAAGATAAAGATAAAAATTATGAACAACAAATACATATCCATAAACAAGTTAATTTAAAAATCAAGTGAATTGAAAATCTGATAAACAGAATAAACTGGTGAATATAATAGAATCAGGGGCATAGAAAGGAGGTGGTCTGATAATTCTCAGGGCGAAAGAGGTGAGGCGAATGCAGGGAGAGACTGGACAAAAGTCATATACCTATGGATGAGGACAATAAGGGGGGAGATAAGGGCAGAGGGTGTGTGTGTGGGGTGGAGCCAGGAGAGGAGCTATAGAGGGAAAAAAGAGGAACAATTGTAATAATCTGAACAATAAAGATTTATTTAAAAAAAATTAAAAGATCTCAGTGAAACACAATGTCAGTGAGAACAGAAAGCCACAGTATGAAATATTTGCAAGACCATCAGTTAAAGAAGTATTTTCCAAAACATTCAAAGCACTCTTAAAAGTAAGCAATAAGAACATGAATTTGATTTAAAAATCAGCTAAAGACCTAATCTGACATTTCACCAAAGAAGATATATACAGATAACAAGTAAGCATATGAAAGATGTTCACAAGAAATCAGAAACACCAATCAGAAAGGATATATGCACCCCTATGTTCACAGCAGCACAATTTACAATAGCTAAGATTTGTAAACAGTCTAAATGCCCATCAGCAGATGAGTAAATTAAAAAAACTGTGGTACATCTACATAATGGAATACTACCCTGCTGTAAAAAAGAAAGAACTCTTACCATTCAAAACAGCATGGATAGACCTGGAGAGCATTATGCGAAGGGAAATAAGCCAGTCAGAGAAAGATAAATATCACATGATTTCTCTCATTTGTGGACTATAACGAACAATTTAAACTGGGATGGTGGAGGGGGATGGGGATAAGAGGTCAACCAAAGGACTTGTATGCATGCATATAAGCATAACCCATGGACAGTAGGGGGGTGAGGGCATGTGCTACGGGTGGGTTGGGAGAGGTCAATTGGGAGAAAAGGAGACATATATATTGTTTAAATACTTTAAACAATAAATAATTGAAATTTAAAAAAGAAAGATGTTCAACATCATGTTATCAGAAAATTGCAAATTTAAAACAAAGAGATACCACTACACACCTATTAGAATGATCAAAATTCAGAATGATAATGACACCAAATGCTGGTGAACATGTGGAACAACAGGAAGTTACTCATCACTGGTGGGAATGCAAAATTTTACAACCACTTTGGAGGACAGTTTGGCAGTTTCTTACAAAACTAAAGATATTCTTAACATATAATCGAGCAATGACATGCTTCTTGCTATTTACCCAAAGGAACTGGTAACTTACATTTACATCAAAACCTGCACATGGATGTAAATAGCAATTTTTTCATAATTGCCCAAACTTGGAAGCAACCAAGATGTTTTTTCATAGGTGAATGTGCAAATAAACTGTGGCACATCCAGACAATGGAATATTATTTAGTACTAAAAGGAAATATCAACCTTAAAAATACATGGAGAAAACTTAAATGCATATGCTAAGAAAAGCAAATCTGAAAAGCCTTCATATTTTGTGATTCTGACTATATGACATTTTGGAAATGGTAAAACTATGGAGACAGTAAAAAGATATGTAATTGCTGAAACCTGTTTGGCTCAGTGGATAGAGCGTTAGCCTGCGGACTGAAAGGTCCCAGGTTCGATTCTGGTCAAGGGCATGTACCTTGGTTGCGGGCACATCTCCAGTGTGGAGTGTGCAGGAGGCAGCTGATAGATGTCTCTCTCTCATTGATGTTTCTAGCTCTTTGTCCCTCTCCCTTCCTCTCTGTAAAAAATCAATAAAATATATTTTTTTAAAAAAAGATATGTGATTGCAAGGAGAGTGGTGGTGTGGGAAAAAAAGAGTAGGTAAAACACCAAAGACTTTTAAGGCAGTGAAATTATTCTGTACTAGAGGTCCAGTGCACAACATTTGTGCACTTGGAGCATAGGGGTATGTGTACCTCAGCCTGGCCTGTGACCTCTAGCAGTCCGGGGGTATTTGGGGGATATCTGACTGTGGGGAGCGTGCCTAAGTCGCAGTTGAATGTTCCTAGCACTGCTGCATTTGCCAGCCCTCAGCCCAGCTTCTGGCTAAGCAGCTCCCTCAGTGGGAGCACACTGACAACAAGGGAGAAACTCCTGCGTTGAGCATCTGGCCCCTAGTAGTCATTATGTGTCATAGTGACTGGTTGTTCAGCTGTTCAGTTGATTTGCATATTATCCTTTTATTATATAGGATGGTTTGACAGTGGAAAATACATTTCATTATATATTTGTCAAAACCCATTGAACATAGAACAAGAGTGAATCCTAATGTGAACTATGGACTTTGGGTGATAATGGCAAGTTAGTGTACATTCATGGATTTAACAAACATGCCACCCACTCTTGCAGGATATGGAGAGTCTTGGGGTGAGGTATATGGGAACTCTCTGTGATTTCCATTCAATCATGTGAATCTAGAACTACTCTAAAAATAGAGTTGATTAATTAGGATATATAATATATATATTTGTTTATACAAATGATAGTCCACTTTTAAGAGGGCTGAGGTAGAAAAGAGGAAGCTACCCAATCAAATACAATGTGTATGAATCTGAGTCTGCTAACTTTATTTTTTTAAACCAATTCTAATTCTAACTCCAAGAACTAGTCCTCCTTATCAGATGTCCATGGATGCTGTTGGGTCCTGCACCTGCGGAGAGTCATGTCCCACCCAGAATGCTAATATAGAATCAGAGAAGGGTCTCTACTCCTAAGAATCAGAGAAGGGTCTCTACTCCCATTCATCACAGTTGCCTCTGATTGCCTCACTGTCCAAGCCTCTAGGGTTTCTAGGTATGAAACCTTACTTGTGGGACCTGGAGATCTTTTTTAAGATTTGAAACTCCCTACTGGGGTCTCAGCTTCCCTCTTTTTCATACTCAGTCCTCCTCTTGAGGCCTGGCCACCATCTCCTGGAAGCTGGAGCAGTGCAAGAGTGACATCTCACAGATCCCCACACCTCCTTCCCTTCCCATTCAATTGAGTATGGCAGAGGAGGGGCGTCCTCTGATTCTCAAAGGTCCTGCCCCTCAATGCACACTCATAATCCCTGCAGTGGTGACCTGTGTTATGACAGCAGACACATCTCCCTCTGAAGATTGTCTGGGTGCTCTGTTTCAAGAAAAGTTCAGGCGGGAAGGACCCCACAGCTTGGCAACTTGAACAAACTAGGAAGAGATTCAGAGGAAAAGGGTGGGGATGATGAGGGAAGGAGAGAAACAAGCACCTCTACTTTTCCAATAGCTGATAGTGCCAGGTGAGAACCAGCATGGGCCCTGGGGGTGCTGCCATGAGAACAAGGGGAGCAAACACAATCTGCCACTTCTCAAATTTCCTTACCAGAAGCTGCCTAGCTGCCCAGGAGGCCTCAGGTGCAGAGGGAGGAACAGGCATTTCCCCTGACACTGCTGCCTTGCCACACTCTTTTCTTTTCCTTTTCTTTTCTTTCCTTTTCTATTTCTATTTCTTTTTCTTTTTTTAATTGACTTTAGAGAGAAAGGGAGAGAATGAGATAGAAAGACAGAAACATCACTGATGAGAGAGAATCATTAATTGGCTGCCTCCTGCATACCCCACGCTGGGGACTGAGCCTGCAACCCCAGCAGGAATTGAATAATGAGCTCCTGATTCAATGCTCAACCACTGAGCTATAGCAGCCAGGCCCATCTCTTTCCTTTTGATCCACTGGGTGAAATTCCCTATTCCTGCCCCTGCCACACATACCCAGAGCAGCAGGAGCCATGTGCTACAGAGGAAGTGGTATCCCCAGGCTAAAACTCAGCCTCCTAGAGCTTTCTGCAGTCATACCTACTTGCAGATGCACCTACAGTTCTCTCTGCACACGTCTCAGTACCTCTGCCTCCTGCAGCTACTCCGAGGCTCTGTGTGCTTTTCTCTTTCTTTCTCTCAGGTCTCCTCACTGGAGCCAACCAGGGGAATGTGGCCCCATGAACACTCAGGAGGCACTGAAACCCCAGACCTCGCCTGCAACTCTGCAGAGTTGCTAGCCTGGCATTCCTGAAGGGCCCTTGAGTGTAATGCCCCAAGCCCACAGTCATGGAAAAGAGATGGGGAGTTACACATTCTGGCCTTGAGGAGACTTCACTCAGATTCTGCAAACCAGACCTAATGAGACACAGTTATACACACATTAACTGTGTGGTCATTTATTGCTGAGTCAGTGGGGCCAGCTTGAACTGTTCACCTCCATCCACCCAAGACAGCTTTGATGGTCCAGGGACAGCTCTCCCAGATGTCCACAGATTCACCCACTCCTTTATCTCTTCATTATTACACTCACTCCCAGGGATTATGCTTGCATGTAAAATAGAAATATGAGAGGTTATAATGCAGTGTTTCACCCTTCATGCATGCACCACCTCTATGATTTTTCCATACATGCCTTATGATTTGCTCATTTTTCCTTATCTTTTATCTCTTTTTATCTAAATAAATGCAAACATAAGTGTTTGTTGTGCTTCATTTTTTTGAGCAAAAAGATTGTAACTCACCCTAAGCAGTTTGGCTCAGTGGCTAGAGTGTCACCCTGAAGATTCAAGGGTCCCAGGTTCAATTCCAGTCAAGGACATGTACCTTAATTGCAGGCACATCCCCAATAGAAGGTATGCAGGAGGCAGCTGATCAATGTCTCTCTCTCATCAATGTTTCTAACTCTCTATCCCTCTCCCTTCCTCTCTGTAAAATAATCAGATATGAAGAGGAAATGAGGAGGGCAGAAATAGACCCTACCCCCATCCCACCCTAGTGGAACTGTAAGTAGGCAGTTAAATGTCTGCTCCTGGAGAGAAATCAGACCTTGAATGTAGACTCGCAGAAGGAATTGTGATGTCCAGCCTCCCTCCTGTTACTGACTACTGGAGATGTTCATATTCCTTAACATTTCCTTTTAATAATCAAAGTAACATAGAAAATATAGATAAATCTGAGAAAGAAAAGCAAAATTAATCTCTATGCAGACATAAATACTATTATAATTTCCTTCTGTTTCATTATATATACACACACATTTTTTTATTTTAAAATAATTGAGAATATACTACAAATGCATTATGTTGGTCTTTTTCCCATTTTAAATTACATCATGAGTATTTTACCATTTCATTAAAAATTGTTTTAAATAAGTTTCTTTCCATTTTTAAAAATTTAATAAATCTTTATTGTTCAGATTATTACAATTGTTTTTCTTTTTACCCCCATAGCTCCCCTCCTCTCGCCTCCCACCCCACCCTGTGTCCTTACCTCCCCCTCTTTCCTTATCCATAGGTGTACAATTTTTTGTCCAATCTCTTCCTGCACCCCCCACATCCCTTTCCCCCTGAGAATTGTCAGTCCACTCCCTTTCTATGCCCTTGATTCTATTATATTCACCAGTTTATTCTGTTCATCAGATTTTTTATTCATTTGATTTTTAGATTCACTTGTTGATAGATATGTATTTGTTGTTCATAATTTTTATCTTTACCTTTTTCTTCTTCCTCTTCTTAAAGAATACCTTTCAGCATTTCATATAATACTGGTTTGGCAGTGATGAATTCCCTTAGGTTTTTCTTATCTGTGAAGCTCTTTATCTGACTTTCAATTATGAATGACAGCTTTGCTGGGTAGAGTAATCTTGGTTGTAGGTTCTTGCTATTCATCACGTTGAATATTTCTTGCCACTCCCATCTGGCCTGCATAGTTTCTGTGGAGAAATCAGCTGACAATCATATGGGTGCTCCCTTGTAGGTAATGAACTGTTTTTCTCTTGCTGCTTTTAATATTCTCTCTTTGTCTTTTGCTCTTGGTATTTTAATTATGATGTGTCTTGGTGTGGTCCTCTTTGAATTCCTTTTGTTTGGGGTTCTGTGTGCTTCCTAGACTTGGAAATCTATTTCTTTCACCAGGTGGGGGAAGTTTTCAGTCATTATTTCTTCAAATAGGTTTTCAGTATCTTGTTCTCGTTCTTTTTCTGGCACCCCCATAATTCTGATATTGGTACATTTGAAGTTGTCCCAGAGGCTCCTTACACTATCTTCATATTTTTGGATTCTTTTTGCTTTTCCAATTAGGTGTTTATTGCTTCTTTGAATTTCAAATCTTTGACTTGATTCTTACGATTCTCTAGTCTGCTGTTAGAACTCTGAATAATATTTTTTATTTCAGTCAGTGTAAGCTTAATTTCTAGTTGATTTCTTTTCATGCCTTCGAAGGTCTCATTAAATTTGTCAGTTTTTTCTAGAAATCTCTTGAAAAAACCTTATAATCGTGTTTTTGAACTCTATATCTAGTCGTTTGCTTTCCTCCATTTCTTTCATTTGTGATTTGTTTCCCTTTCTCTGCATTTTGGCTGCTTCCCTGAGTTGATAGAGTAGCTTTGTGTGCTATGTGTCCTATAGGGCCCAGTGGCTCAGCATCCCCAGTTACCTGAGGTGGACACTTTTGATGCAACCCTTTGTGGGCTGTGTGTACAGTCTTGTTGTAGTTAAGCCTTGCTTGTTGTTGGTATCATTTGGAGGAATTAACTGCCAGGCCAATTGGCTGTGAAGATCAGCTGTGTCTATGCTGGGAGAACTTCTGTGCTGAAGACACTCTTATTAGACAAGACTTGCAAAAGCCTCTGTGCTCAGCTTGGATGGGGTGGAGCCTCTAGATGGAGCAGACAGTATTGATTTCCCATCTGCCCTGCCCTAATAGGCCCCTGTGTCTCAGTGTCCTGTGGTAATCGCTGCAAGCACCTCTGAGAGAAAGCCACCTTCGAGTTCCACCCACTGCCAGGCAGTCCAGTTTCTCTCCCAATGCGTCTGGGTCCCTAGAGTCTCACCCCGAACTGGAGTTCAGCGCAGTCAGGAGGTTTTGTCTCCCTCCCATTTGAGAAAGCCAGCTGTGGTCTCAGTTGCCAGTCCTCTCCACACATACATCTCAGTATCTCTGCCTCCTGTAGCTCCTCTGAATCTCAGTGTGCTTTTCACTTTCCTTCTAGTTGTAGAATTTCCACTCAGCCAGCCTTTCTGTGTTTCTTTGTCTTTTAAATGTATTTTTATTGATTTTTTACAGAGAGGAAGAGAGGGGTATAGAGAATTAGAAATATTGATGGGAGAGAAACATTGATCAGCTGCCTCCTGCACATCTTCTGCCGGGGATGTGTCCACAACCAGGATACATGCCCTTGACCGGAATTGAACCTGGGACCCTTCAGTCTGCAAGCCAACGCTCTATCCACTGAGCCAAATCGGTTTTGGCGGTTCTTTGTCTTGTAGCTGTAGTTTTGAAATTGTTATGTGAGGCAGCAGTTTAGGTGTTTACCTATGCAGACATCTTGGTTTCTCCAAATTCTAGAATATAATGTTTAATGACCACATAATGCTATCAACACACCATAATTCATTTAACCATTCTGTTAGCAGACTTATATGCACATTTTCTCTTATAAATAATAAGGCAATGAATATTTGTTTGCAGCCACTTATCATAGGCCTTTATGAGTGGAAATCCTAGATTAAAGAATGTGAATTTTTATACAGTTTTGGATACAATGAAACTCTGATTGTACATAAGTTTAAGATGTTTTCCTACAGGTAATGTGAGCCCCATGCAAATCAAAGGATATTGTTTTTCAGTGTCCTGAACATGCTAAGATAGTTGCAGAATGTTTCTTTATTGTTTTATTGCTTTTTCAGTTCCAAATTCACCCTTTTTGACTGCTCTGTGAAAACAGGCTAGGACCTTTAAACATTTTTTTTTCTTTTCCACCTGGCATTAAAACTTTGTCAGTAGAGGGCGCTGGATATATACTGCAGAAGGAAAGTGT
Organism: Lasiurus borealis; assembly: GCA_004026805.1. Lineage (NCBI taxonomy): Eukaryota > Metazoa > Chordata > Mammalia > Chiroptera > Vespertilionidae > Lasiurus > Lasiurus borealis. The sequence continues at coordinate 12,055 of PVJN01018812.1, forward strand.
GGCTCCCAGGTTCCCAGGAGCCTGTTATACAGGTTCCTGTGGCAGGCACTGCTTCTCCATGCTAAAGCCCCACCCAAGGCCACACGCTAACTCTGGCACCGTACTCTGGTCGTTTTGTAACAGAGTGCCTGCAATGACAGCTCCCTGTGCGCAGCTTTCCTCAGCATCATGGAAAGTGATTCCTGGCAAGTTTTGTTGCTGCAGTGTCTCAGGACCCTACCATCTAGTGCCCCAGGCAGCCTTTGGGGTAGCAGCTGTTCCTTGTATCTCTGTTCCTATATTCTTTAAAGTTGTCTTTGCTTCTTACTAGCCAGTCCCTTTTTACTCCAATCCATTATCATGGTTCATAACTCATTATAGTAAACTTCCCCTGTTCAAACTGCTGTGTGCTTTCCCTTTTCTGATCCAACCCTGCTGATCCAAGGGCTGAACTACCCTGATCTCTCCCATCAGTAATGCAGCCTGACTCCTCAAGCCAGTCTGGATCTCAGCTCTGACCCAGCCCCACATATTCTATGTTGTTTGATTAAAACATGGAAACTCTGACCTAAATTTCATTTTAAGCCTTGAGATCGAAAGCCTTAATAATGGCATTTAATTTAGGAGGCAAGGTATAGGCACTATTGAACTATTGCTCCTTCCTCTTTTCCGATGGCCTCTATTCAGCAGCCACCAAGTTCAGTATTTCTTCTCTGTTTTTTCTCTTCTTGTCTCTGTTGATGTCTCTCCACTCCCCTCTCCCCACTTCAGGCATCTAATCCTCAGCATACAGCAATGCATTCTTGCTGTCACCCAGAAATTGTCCTTGCTGCACATTGCTCTTCTACACAAAATCAGTGGCATTTGAGTAAACATCCCTAGCCTTAACTTTGCTGGTTAGTGACCTCTGGACTAACAGAGGTCATTTATTTTCCCCGTTATTATCCACAGCCACCAGCAAATGAGGCTGCCACACTTGCTGGGTAAATAAGAGATATCAAGAATAACAGTTATTCTGCTCCATTGAGTGTGAAAGAAAACCCCGTTTAAGGATACTTGAACTGCTATTAATAATAAATTGCTCCTCCTCTGCTTGCTGGAAATCACACACATCCTTCACAGTCTGAATTTTGTGTCACTGTCCAGAGTGCTTTGCCTCAGCTCGTCAGTGAGGACGAGTCCATTCTTTCCTCCGTGCCCTGATTCTGTTTATCACTTGTCTGTCCATCAGGTTATAGCATGTCTGGGTTAAAATCAAGGTTCCCATCAGATATGAATTCCCACTGAGAAGGTACCATATCATGTTCACTTTTGTGTTGATTCATAAGTGCCAAATTAATGAATGCTATAGTGTTATATCAACAGTCATAACATCAGTACTCTGTAGGAAACATACAAATGGCAAGAACAACCAGAATAAGATGAACCCTAGACAAGTGATTCTCAAACCTTAGCCTCATCAAAATCCCTGGGCAAGTGGAGGAAAGCTGAACACATGGGTTTTCTAGTTCCATAAGGCGGTCCCTAAGTATGCATTTTTAACAAGTTCCCAGATGAGGCTGAAGCTACTGATTTGAGACCTACCAGGTTAGCCTGCCCCCATCTTTTTCAATATTACCTCCAAATGTGCTTCTGTGCGGCTCAGATCAGCCCCGGTTGTGTGAGGAGACTGCCACGGTGCACTTTCCCCAGAGCAGTACCTGCCACAGAATCAGATTCTTTTTTTTTTTTTAATATATATTTTATAGATTTTTTATAGAGAGGAAGGGAGAGGGATAGAGAGTTAGAAACATCAATCAGCTGCCTCCTGCACGCCCCACACTGGGGATGTGCCTGCAACCAAGATACATGCCCTTGACTGGAATCGAACCTGGGACCCTTGAGTCCGCAGGCCGACGCTCTATCCACTGAGCCAAACCAGTTAGGGCAGAATCAGATTCTTGACACAGAACTTCAATGAGACACTTCCGAGTTTTCTTTTCATTCCAATTTTGTATCTGACCATCACATACCCTCTCCCTCGCGGTCCCTCCCCTCCCCCGCCACATAACACACTTGCAGTTTCCTCCTCTGTAACAGCCCTATGCCCCTCAAGTTGTGGCGCGCTCTGGATTGGACATGAACACCCTGCTGCCTCCAACCAGCTCAGATGAAGATGATGTCAGCTGACCAGCACCAGGGACTGTCGCCTGGGAAGCGGGCTCCTCTGGGAAGCCGGCCTTGTTTTGAAATTCTCACTCACCTCTTCCCTAGTCATTCTATATCCCCAAAGGCATAGTATGCTAACAGTCGGGGTTTGAACTTGGGCTTGATTTGAGGACATAAATGAATTGTGGTCCATTGGGAAATGCCCAGAGCCTCCCCCTTCCTCTCCAGACCCCTGGTAGCTCTCCTCTCCCCCATACACCCTGCCCTCCAGTCCTCCTGGCTGGCCCCCGTAGGGGGCGCACCACCACCCCAAAACCAGTCCCGGAGTGTTCGTGTTCGTTCTCTAGGCAGAACCTGGGCTTTCTCTTGGCTAGACAGGCCTCGCTGAGGGAGAAATCAGGTCTCCCCCACTTGCTTCTCAGCCAGACAGACCAGACTGGACAGATCGTGGGGTGCATGCACGGGGTCGGGGCCCTCTACCTGGGCTTGGGAATCGGATTGCTGGGCCCTGACCTGACACTATGTTCCTGCGTGACCTCGGGCTACTCGGAAACCTCTGCAGGTTGAGGATTAGTGCGGCGATTTAACAAGAAAATGCATTTAAAGCACTTCCACCAGCCTGGTACTAACAGTGTTCTAAATGATTGCTGCTAGTCTTAAGTTCGGGTCCATTGACTTCCGTTTGAGTTAAGCATTTTCTCACCTGATGGAAGGATGTTTGCAGGAAAGAGCCGGGGCTGGAATTCTGCAATGAGAGGGAAGATGTGGGCACATGAGGAGGGGCCTTAGCAGGTTGGGAGTGGAGGAGGAAGCAACGGGCATTGAGTGAATACTGTGTGCCTCTTGCTTTATAGACACTGCTGTAATCCTCAGAGTAAATCAAAGGAAATACAAGGCAACCGTACCTCTACTACAGCTGGGGCATCAGAGGTGGGGAGGTGAAATAACCCGCCCACGGCCAGCACATGGCAGAGGTGATGTTTGAACCCAGGAGGTGGCATTCAGTGGAAGCCAGGACACCCAGGAAGCACAGAGTGAGCAGTACCTGGGGACGAGCAACGGGAACTCAGCAAGGGAACTTGGGTCTTGGAGGACACTTCCCCACTGGGCTGTTTCCCCAAAGGCTGCCTATTCCACTCAGTGCCCAGCAAGCCTCCTCCCTCTGCCCCTGAAAGGGTATCCCAGCCCTCCTGATAACAAATGGATGTTACTTGATTGAGGCAAGTTTAACAGTGCAGTGCCAGGCTGCCTGAGTTTGCACCTTGGCTCTGCCACTAACCACCTCTGAGCCCTTGGACAAGTTATTCATTGTTCTGGGCCTCAGTTGCCTTGTCTGTTAAAGGGGAGAATAAGAATTCTCACTTCCTGGGATTGCCATGAGCCTACGTGAGTTATATTTGTGAGGGCCATACCACAGTGTTGGCATGGAGGAAGCATAGACCAGGGTTATGGGAGTGTATCTGACATGTCCAAGCTTGATTTGGCTTGGCTTTGCTACTAGCAAGCGTGGCAACCTTGGGAGTCCTTTTCTGTCTCTGGTCAGCAGTTTTCTCTGCTGCAAGGTAGCACCAGGATCCTTTGGCTAGCATTGCTCTAGGCTCATGACATACGATCATATATCGCTTCTACCCACACTGGAAGATGGCTCTGTGTTACAGTGGAGACACTGAAGCTCTGAGATGATGCGTTTTGCCCAACATCTCAGAGATAGAAGGGGTAAAGCTAGGACCAAAGTCCTTTTCTCAGACACAATCCTATGGTGATGTGCTGAGAGTAAAATAAGTTTGGCTCCCAGTGGAGGAGGAGGTAGGGAAGGGCCTGGAGCCTGTGGTATCTGTCTTCTACCCATCTGTCCTCCAGCGACTCTAAGGACCCTCTGGCCCAGGAGACCATGGAAAACTTTCTCAATACATTTTATTTTATTTTAGCTACACATATGTCTGTTGTTTTTGTGTTGTTGTTTTTTGTTTGTTTGTTTGTTCATCTCTATGCTCAGTGTAGACCCCTGGCTTGGAAATAAAATATATCCACTCTCGAATTACTACTTAGATAATCTTTCTATTTGAAAGTCTCTGGCTCTGGGCCCCACCCTATGCTAGACATTTAAGAAAGAAATCCTTTGAGACATTAGCTCATTTAGGCTCCAGAGCACACTGTGAGATTGGAACTGTTTTTGTCTCTTGGTTACAGATTTTTCTACACTGCATGTGGCTTCTTTTGCTAAAGTCACATCCTAAGCACATATCTTCAGCTCTGTTGTTTCTTCCTTTCTTTCTTCTTTTGTTCATATGTCTTATATGCCCTTCTCTGTTACTTACCAGCTTTTGCACTCTGGCCACATTATTTTTCAAAAGGTCTAATGTGAGGTCTAACACAATGACAATGCCTGTGAAGTGCTTAGCATGGTGCCTGGTATTCTAAGTGCTCAATAAATGGTATTTTCTATCATTACATTATTCATAAGAACTGCCTTCTAACCTCTAAATGCTTTTGCCTCCTTCTTGTCTCCCCAGCACCCAGCCTTGCCCATTTTTAGCAAAGTTCTGCTCATTGACTAACATTTGCTACACAGTGGGGCCATATTGTCATTTTGGTTGCAGAGAGGAGGCACCTGAGCTGTGGAGTACTTTCTGGCCCCGGGGTTAAGCCTGGACTTTGCATAGGGCTGCTTTCAGAGCGCCACCCTGCAGCTGACAGTCACAACCCACAGTCCTGTATGCTTTGCTCACATGTCTGTGAGTCCTACGCTGGACCCTGCAGGTGATTCTGGAGGAACCCAGAACACAGAGAGCATGGGAGAGCAGGGCGGCTACCTGGGGATTCTGAAGGCAGCTTCCTGTGATAGTTTTCTAGAGCTTCCATAATAAACTACCACAAACTTGGTGCCCTAAAACAACAGAAACATATTCTCACAGTTCTGGAAGCTGGAAGTCTGAAATCAAGATGTCAGCAGGGTTGGCTCCTTCTGGAGACTGTGAGGGAGAACTTGTCCCATGTCTCTGTCCAAACCCAGGGGTAGCCAGTGGTCCTTGGCGTCCTTTCGCTTATAGCTGCACTACTATCTCCACCATCACCCTTCTTCCCTGTGTGTCTCTGTGTGCCCTCTCCTCTTTTCCTAAGGACAGTAGTCATTGTATTTAGGACTCAGCCTACTTTAGTATGACCTCATCTTAACTACTAATATCTAAAAGCCCCTATTTCCAATGAAGGTCACATTCTGAGGTTGTGGGTATTTATGAATTCTGGGGCACATTATTCATCCCACTACCCTCTCTCACATGCCCATCCCATGAGAGGGGTTGCTGCTGTTCCTAGTGTGTGGCCTGGTCCCTCACAGAGAGATTGATACATGCTCTTCACAGACCACACTGCACTTAGGCTTGAAGGAACATCGGCTCTATTTACTGAGACATCTTTGCTAGGCTCCATCATCAAGTCTGAATTTATCAAACGCCATCATTCACTGGAGGAGGGAAGAAGATATTAGGGATAACATGGGAAAAGAAGCAATATAGTATGGGTAATTTGGATGTATTTCTGCCTAAATCTCACAGTGCTGACGGGAAGGCCCCCCAGTGATCTTTGAGAAAATGCCAGACAGTGTTAATGGGTATTTGTAAAAGTTCACAAGAGACAGATCTAGGTGGACCTGTTTAAATGCATTAAGGGGCAGGGTTTGGATAAAATGTAAAGGTTTACTTGGCTTGAAAGATATTTATTTATTTATTTATGGGGGAAAAAATAAATTTATTTGAATTCAAATTACAGAACATTTTCTTTCTTTTTTTTTAAATACAATCATTATTATTCAGATTATTACATTTGTTTCTCTTTTTTCACCTCCATAGCACCCTTCCACCCAGCTCCCACCCTTCCCTCTGCCCTTACGTCCCTCCCATTGATCTCATCCATAGGTGTATGATTTTTGTCCAGTCTCTCCCTGTACACCCCTCACCTCTTTCCCCCTGAGAATTATCAGTCCACTCCCTTTCTGTGCTCCTGATTCTATTATATTCACCAGTTTATTCTGTTGATCAAATTTTTAATTCACTTAACTTTTAGATTCACTTGTTGATAGATATGTATTTGTTGTTCATAATTTTTTGTCTTTTACCTTTTTTTTCTTCCTCTTCTAAAAGACTACCTTTCAGCCTTTCATATAACACTGGTTTGGAGTTGATGAACTCCTTTAGCTTTTTCTTCTCTATGATGCTCTTTATCTGCCTTTCAATTCTGAATGATAGCTTTGCTGGATAGATTATTCTTGGTTGTAGGTTCTTGCTATTCATCACGTTGAATATTTCTTGCCACTCCCCTCTGGCCTA
>PVJN01018812.1:18606-38422 GCA_004026805.1 Lasiurus borealis
TGCTCTTGGTATTTTAATTATGATGTGTCTTGGTGTGGTCCTCTTTGGATTCCTTTTATGTGGGGTTCTGTGTGCTTCCTGGACTTGTAAGTCTATTTCTTTTACCAGATGTGGGAAGTTTTCAGTCATTATTTCTTTAAATAGGTTTTCAGTATCTTGCTCTCTCTCTTCTTCTGGCACCCCCACAATTCTGATGTTGCTACACTTGAAGCTGTCCCAGAGTCTACTTACATTACGTTCACATTTTTGGATTCTTTTCTCTTCTTGCTTTTCCAGTTGAATGTTTTCTGCTTCTTTATATTTCAAATTTTTTACTTGATTCTTGCCTTTCTTTAGTCTGATGTTAGGACTCTGTATAATATTTTTTATTTCAGTCAGTGTATGTTTAATTTCTAGTTGGACCTTTATCATCTTTAGTTAGACCTTTTCCATCTCTAGTTGGCTCTTTTGCATCTCTAGTTGGTCCTTTTTCATCTCCTCTTGGCTCTCACTAACTTTATCCAACTTTTCTAGCATATTCTTGAAAAATCTTATAAGCGTGGTTTTGAACTCTCTAACCAGTTGTGTTTTTTTCCTCCATTTCTTTTTTTTTGTGATCCCTTCCCTTGTCTTAGCAATTTCACTATGCTGGGGAAACTTCTGTGTTAGATTCAGCCTTATGATACCAGACTTGCAAAACCGAAGAAGCCTCTGTTGAGCTTGGGATGGGTGGAGTCTCAGGGCTTAAGGGACCACCTTGCCTTCCAGTTGGCCCCACCCTCCACTGCCCCTGAGTCTCACCTGACTGGGTAATCGCTGGAGCGGTCCTTGTGCATGCCGTCTGCAGTGTCTCTCGATTGCTGCCTTTCCAGCTCCCCTGCGAACCAGAACCACACGAGTCTAGGTCTCCAGGGTTTTGCCCGAAACAGGGGCTTAGTGGAGTCAGAAGTTGCACAGTTGGGAGGGTCTGTCTCCCGCCCCGTCTAGAAAGCCTGCTGCAGCACAATCAGCAATATGTCCTCTGTGCAGTGCTGTGCCCGCCACCACACTTGATCTTTTGCGACTCCCCTAAATTTCCATGCACCTCTTCCTTTACACAGTCCAAACTCCCCCTGAATGAGTTTCCGATGGATCTGGAGTTTGGTGTCATAAGATAAGGGGTTCAATGCCGTTGGGAGTCTCCGTTTCCCTCCTGCCAGAGAAAGCCAGCCAGGTACTCCCGCACCTGCTCTCTCAGCACACGCGTCTCCGTACCTCAGCATTTTGCAGCTCCTCTGGGTTTCTACAACCAAGAATAATCTATCCAGCAAAGCTATCATTCAGAATTGAAGGGCAGATAAAGAGCTTCACAGAGAAGAAAAAGCTAAAGGAGTTCATCAACTCCAAACCAGTGTTATATGAAAGGCTAAAAGGTACTCTTTTAGAAGAGGAAGAAGAAAAAGGTAAAAGACAAAAAATTATGAACAACAAATACATATTTATCAACAAGTGAATCTAAAAATTAAGTGAATTAAGAATTTGATCAACAGAATAAACTGGTGAATATAATAGAATCAGGAGCACAGAAAGGGAGTGGACTGATAATTCTCAGGGGGAAAGGGGTGAGTGGTGTACAGGGAGAGACTGGACAAAAATCATACACCTATGGATGAGGTCAATGGGAGGGAGGTAAGGGCAGAGGGAAGGGTGGGAGCTGGGTGGAAGGGTGCTATGGAGGGGAAAAAAGAGAAACAAATGTAATTATCTGAATAATAAAGATTTAATTAAAAAATGATATAATAGTGCTTTGGCAATGATGAACTTCTTCAGCTTTTTCTTATCTGTGAAGATCTTTATCTGACCTTCAATTATGAATGATAGCTTTGCTGGGTAGAGTAATGTTAGTTGTAGGTTCTTGCTATTCATCACATTGAATATTTCTTTCCACTCCCATCTGGCCTGCATAGTTTCTGTTGATAAATCAGCTGACAATCATATGGGTGCTCCTTTGTAAGTAATGAACTGTTTTTCTCTTGCTGCTTTTAATATTCTCTCTTTGTCTTTTGCTCTTGATATTTTAATTATGATGTGTCTTGGTGTAGTTCTCTTTGGATTCCTTTTGTTTGGGGTTCTGTGTGCTTCCTGGACTTGTAAGTCTATATCTTTCACCAGATGTGGGAGGTTTTCAGTCATTATTTCTTCAAATAGGTTTTCAGTATCTTGTTCTCTCTCTTCTTCTGGCACCCCCACAATTCTGATGTTGGTACACTTGAAGTTGTCCCAGAGTCTCCTTACATTATCTTCACATTTTTGGATTCTTTATTCTTCTTGCTTTTCCAGTAGAGTGTTTGCTGTTTCTTTCTTTTTTTTTTTTAAATATATTTTATTGATTTTTTTACAGAGAGGAAAGGGGAGGGATAGAGAGTCAGAAACATCAATGAGAGAGAGACATCAATCAGCTGCCTCCTGCACGCCCTCACTAGAGATGTGCCCAAAACCAAGATATATACCCCTAACCGGAATCAAACCTGGGACCCTTCAGTTCGAAGGCCGATGCTCTATGCACTGAGCCAAACCAGTTTCGGCTGATTCTTTATATTTCAAATTTTTGACTTGATTCTTGTCTTCCTCCAGTCTGCTGTTAGGTCTCTGTGTAATATTTTTTTATTTCAGTCAGTGTATGTTTAATTTCTAGTTGGTCCTTTTTCATCTCCTCTTGGGTCTCACTAAATTTATCCATCTTTTCTAGGATATTCTTGAAAAACCTTATAAGTATGTTTTTGAACTTATATCCATTTGTTTGTTTTCCTTCATTTCTTTTGTTTGTGATCTCTTTCTTTGTATCCACATTTTCACTATGCCGGGAGAACTTCTGTGTTGGATTCAGTCTTATGATACAAGACTTGCAAAACTGCAAAAGCCTCTCTGTTGAGCTTGGGATGGGTGGAGTCTCAGGGCTTAACACACCGCCTTGCCTTCCAGTCAGCCCTGTCCTCCATGGCCCCTGGGTCTCACCCGACTCTGGGTAATTACTGGAGGGGTGCCTGTGTGTGCGTGCCTCTAGACTGCTGCATTTCCAGCTCCCCTGCGCTTCTCAACTATATGAGTCTGGGTACCCAGGGTTTCGCCCAAAACTGGGGTTTAGTGGAGTTAGCAATGGCACAGTTGGGAGGCTCTGTCTCCCGCCCACTAGAGAAAGCCAGTAGCACAATCAGCAGTTGATCTACATGCAGTGCTGTGCGTGCTACTAGACTTCTACCCTTTCTCGACTCCCCGAAATTTTCATGTACTTCTCCCTTTTCACAGTCCAAACTCCTTCCTATGAGTCTCGCCTGGACCTGGGGTTCAGTGTCGTAGGATAAGGGGTTCAATGCAGTTGGGAGTCTCCATCTCCTTCCTGCCAGAGAAAGCCAGCCAGGTACTCCGGCACCCACTCTCTCTACATGCGTGTATTTGTACCTCAGCTTTTTGCAGCTCCTCTGAGTCTCTGTGAGCCCCTCTCTTTCCTTCTAGTTGTAGAATTTCCACTCAGCCATCTTTCCTGTGGTTCTGGATGCTGTTTGTTCTGTCTTTTAGTTGTAGTTTTGAAATTGCAGTGCGAGGCAGCAGTGTAGATGTTTACCTATGCCACCATCTTGGATTCTCCCGGCTTGAAAGATTTTTAATTACTGTTTTTTTGAGATGCTGCCTGAATGTTTGAGGTTTCTAATCAAAGCCCTTCTGCCTCCTGTGTTTTCTGAGACAATCCCTATTTCAAATATTCTATACATTATGCAAGCAACAAACGTATATTTGTCAGACTGCTGTCCCCATTTGTGGGGGCCTGAAAAAAGGCTGCAGGTTCAATCCCTGGACAGAGTGTGTGTGGGAGGCAATTGATTGATGTTTTCACAGTTACCGGTGTTTCTCTCTCTCCCTTCATCTCTAAAAATCAATGAAAAAAATATCCTTGGGTGAGGATTTTTTTTAAGTATTAAAAATTATATTTTACTACATTGACATAAAGAGCATAATCCAGGCTAGATTGTGTTCATTTATTTTTTTCTCATTTAAAAAAATGTTAAACATGTTGCAAGCCCCTAAAATATTGGGTGCCTTAGTCACTGTGCCTACTGTGCTTGGGAGGCATGTCACTTGTGTGTGGTGGGGTGTACTGAGTTGTCCAGAGGAGAAGGTAGAAACAGAACAGAAGGTGGGAGAGAAACCAAGATGGCGGCATAGGTGAACACCTAAACTACTGCCTTGCACAACAATTTCAAAACTACAACTAAAAGACAGACCTGACATCGTCCAGAACCACAGGAAAGCTGGCTGAGTGGAAATTCTACAACTAGAAGGAAATTCTACAACTTGGAAACTCAGAGGAGCTGCATAAATCTGAGTGAGAGGAAGACTGAACCTCCCAACTGTACTAATCTCCACTTCCGACTGCAATGAACCCCAGTTTTGGGCAAGACCATGGGGACCCAGAATCATATGGGCCTCCAGAGCTCACAGAAACTCAGGGGAGATATGAAAGGCAGAGGTCTAGAGGCATGCACGCGTGCACACAGAAATGGCTGCAGTGATTGCCGAGGGACACTGGGGCCTCATAGGGCAGGACTGACAGGAAGCAAAGGCTGTCTGCTCGGCCCTGAGACTCGGTCCATCCAAGCTGAACACAGAGGCTTTTGCAATTTTGCAAGTCTTGTATTATAAGGCTGTCTGCAGCACAAAAGTTCTCCCAGCATAGACATAGCTGATCCTCACAACCAATTGGCTTGGAGGTCAATTCTGCCCAGCGATACCAGCAACAATCAAGACTTAACTACAACAAGGCTGTACACACAGTCCACAAAGAGGTGCACCGAGAGAGTCTACCTCAGGTAACTGGGGAGGCAGAGCTACTGGGCCATTAAGGAAACCTAGCACACAAAGCTACTCTACCAACTCTGGGAAGCAGCAAAAATGCAGAGACTAAAGAACAGATCACAAACGAAAGAAATGGAAGAAAACAAACGACTGGATATAGAGTTCAAAACCACGGATATGCTGAAACTGGTTTGGCCCAATAGATTGAGTATTGGCCTGCTAACTGAAGGGTCCTAGGTTTGATTCTAGTCAGGGGCATGTATCTTGGTTGTGTGCACATCCCCAATAGGGGGTATGCAGAAGGCAGCTGACCGAAGTTTCTCTTTCATCGATGTTTCTAACTCTCTATTCCTCTCCCTTCCTCTCTGTAAAAAAATCAATAAAATATATATTAAAAAAAAACAACACCACGATTATAAGGTTCTTCAAGAATTTCCTAGAAAAGATAGATAAATTTAGCAAGACCCAAGAGGAGATGAAAAAGGACCAACTAGAAATTAAACATACACTGACTGAATTAAAAAAATATTATACAGAAACGTAACAGCAGACTAGAGGAATGTAAGAATCAAGTCAAAGATTTGATATACAAAGAAGCAGAAAACAGTTCACTGGAAAAGAAAAAAGAAAAGAGAATCCAAAAATGTGAAGACAGTGTAAGGATTCTCTGGGACAACTTCAAGCATATCAACATAAGAAGTATAGGGGTCCCAGATAAAGAGAGAGAGGAAGATACTGAAAACCTATTTGAAGATATAATGACTGAAAATTTCCCCCACATGGTGAAATAAATAGATTTACAAGTCCAGGAAGTGCACAGAACCCCCCCTCCCCCAAAAAAAGAATTCAAAGAGGACCACACCAAGACACATCATAATTAAAATGCCAAGAATAAAAGACAAAGAGAGAAGATTAAAAGCAGCAAGAGAAAAACAGTCAATTACCTACAAGGGAGCACCCATACAATTGTCAGCTGATTTCTCAACAGAAACTATGCAGGCCTAATGGGAGTGGCAAGAAATATTCAAAGTGCTGAATAGCAAGAACCTACAACCAACATTACTCAAAGCTATCATTCAGAATTAAAGGTCAGAAAAAGAGCTTCACAGACCAAACCAGTATTACATGAAATGCTGAAAGGTACTCTTTAAGAAGAAGAAAAAGGTAAAGATAACAATTAGGAACAACAAATACATACCTAACAACGAGTGAACCTAAAAATCAAGTGAATAAAAAATCTGATGAACAGGAGAATCCAAGATGGTGGCATAGGTAAACACATACACTGCTGCCTCGCACAACAATTTCAAAACTACAACTAAAAGACAGAACAGACATCATCCAGAACCACAGGAAAGCTGGCTGAGTGGAAATTCTACAAATAGAGGGAAAGAGAGGGGCTCACGGAGACCCAGAGGAGCTGCAAAAAGCTGAGGTACTGAGACGTGTGCGTGGAGAGAGCAGGTGCCAGAGTACTTGGCTGGTTTTCTCTGGCTGGAGGGAAACGGAGACTCTCAAAGGCATTGAACCCCTTATCCTACGACACTAAACCCCAGATCCAGCTGAAACTGATACAGGGGTAGTTTGGACTGGGAAAAGGGAGAGGTGCAAGGAAATTTAGGGGAGTCGCAAGGGATCAGAGGTCTGGTGGCACATATGGCGCTGCGCCCAGAGGACAGACTGCTGATTGTGCCGCTGGCTTTTGAGAGTGGGAAGGGGGACAGACCCTCCCAACTGTGCCACTTCTGACTCCACTAAGCCCTAGTTTAGGGTGAAACCCTGGGGACCTAGACTCATGTGGTCCTGGAGCACAGGGGAGCAAGAGGGGCAGCAGTCTAGAGACACTGCGGGCACGTGTGCACAAGGACCGCTCCAGTGATTACCCAGTCAGGTGAGACTCAGGGGCTGTGGAGGGCGGGGCTGACTGGAAGGCAAGGTGGTCCTTTAAGCCCTGAGACTCCACCCATCCCAAGCTCAACAGAGAGGCTTTTACAGTTTTGCAAGTCTGGTATCATAAGGCTGAATCTAACACAGAAGTTCTCCTGGCATAGTGAAAATGCCAAGACAAGGGAAGGGATCACAAACAAATGAAATGGAGGGGAAAAAAATGACTGGATAAAGAGTTCAAAACCACGCTTATAAGGTTTTTCAATAATATCCTAGAAAAGTTGGATAAAGTTAGCAAGAGCCAAGAGGAGATGAAAAAGAACCAACTAGAGATGCAAAAGATTCAACTAGAGATGGAAAAGGACCTACTAGAGATGGAAAAGGTCCAACTAGAGATGAAAAAGGACCAACTAGAAATTAAACATACACTGACTGAAATAAAAATTGTTATACAGAGTCTTAACAGCAGACTAAAGAAAGGCAAGAATCAAGTCAAAAAATTTGAAATATAAAGAAGCAGAAAACACTCAACTGGAAAAGCAAGAAGAGAAAAGAATCCAAAAATGTGAAGATAATGTAAGGAGCCTCTGGGACAGCTTCAGGCATACCAACATCAGAATTGTGGGGGTGCCAGAAGAAGAGAGAGAGCAAGATACTGAAAACCTATTTAAATAAATAATGACTGAAATCTTCCCACATCTGGTAAAAGAAATAGACTTACAAGTCCAGGAAGCACACAGAACTCCATATAAAAGGAATACAAAGATGACTACACCAAGACACATCATAATTAAAATACCAAGAGCAAAAGACAAAGAGAGAATATTAAAAGCAGCAAGAGAAAAACAGTTCATTACCTACAAGGGAGCACCCATACAACTGTCAGCTGATTTCTCAACAGAAATGATCCAGGCCAGATGGGAGTGGCAAGAAATATTCAACGTGATGAACAGCAAGAACCTACAAACAAGAATAATCTATCCAGCAAAGCTATCATTCAGAATTGAAGGGCAGATAAAGAGCTTCAAAGATAAGAAAAAGCTAAAGGAGTTCATCAACTCCAAACCAGTATTATATGAAATGCTGAAAGGTACTCTTTTAAAAGAGGAAGAAGAAAAAGGTAAAAGACAAAAAATTATGAACAAATACATATTTATCAACAAGTGAGTCTAAAAATTAAGTGAACTAAAAATTTGATCAACAGAATAAACTGGTGAATATAATAGAATCAGGAGCACAGAAATGGAGTGGACTGATAATTCTCATGGGGAAAGGGGTGAGGGGTGTACAGGGAGAGACTGGACAAAAATCATACACCTATGGATGTGGTCAATGCGAGGGAGGGAAGAACAGAGGGAAGGGTGGGAGTTGGGTGGAGGGGAGCTATGGAGGGGAAAAAGAGAAACAAATGCAATAATCTGAATAATAAAGATTTAATTAAAAAATATCTGATGAACAGTTTAAACTGGTTAATATAATAGAATCAGGGGCATAGAAAGGGAGTGGACTGACAATTCCCATGAGGTTAGGGATGAGGTGGGTGCAGGGAGAGAGACTGGACAAAAATCGTACACCTATGGGTGAGGACAATGTGGGGGAGGTAAAGGCAGATGGTGTATGGGAGTGGGTTGAAGGAGAGCTATGGGTTAAAAAGAGGAACAATTGTAATAATCTGAAAAATAAAGATTTATTAAATTAAAAAAAAAAGAAGAACAGAAGGTGGGAGGGAACCAGACACACACCTGGCTTATTTCAGAACTGGCCTAAGACCATGGTTGGCAATTTGCAGCTCGCTAGCCATATGTGGCTCTTTAGACCCCTGAGTGTGGCTCTTCTACAAAATACCACAGCCTTGGTTAGCCTATTTTGCAGAAGTTTAAGTTTAAAAAATTTGGCTCTCAAAAGAAATTTCAGTCGTTGTACTGTTGATATTTGGCTCTGTTGACTAATGAGTGCCAACCACTGGCCTAAAATAAGGGTTTCTAGGTGTGGGGGATGAAGTACAGGTGAAATGGGCAAGGAAATCTCTGAGGACACAGTCCCTGGAACAGTGCATGTATTCACACAGCACACATAAACCAATATTTACATAGACTTTCTGGGGTAAACAAAGAGTCCAGAGCAAGCCACCTGTACCCTGCAAAAGAGAAGCGATGACCATGATCTTCTCCCTCTCGTGTTACAGGTTCCGGGCTCCTGGATTCAGAAATCAGATGAAACATTCAGCAGCACTTTGGATTAATCAGAAGGCGGTGCTGTTCAGTCCTCACTGTGCCCTACCCACTACTGCTACCTGCAGCACAGCTATCACAGGGAATGCAAGCTTGCTTTCACCACAGACTTCTAAAGGCAATTACAGCACAACAGAGTTTGTGATTTGGGAGTTGGTTGTCCTGACAGTAGTTCACTTTAATGAGCTCAACAGTAAGAACAGGAAAAGCAGTCTTTTCTAGGCCTTTTCTTGTGGCCTGCCTCTTGAGTTTAAATGTTCCCCACCTCCAAATCCAAGTGTCCCACAAGCGTTTTTCTTCCTTTCTTTCTCTTTCTCTTTCTTTCTTTCTTCCTTTCTTTCTTTCTTTCTTTCTTTCTTTCTTTCTTTCTTTCTTTCTTTCTTTCTTTCTTTCTTTCTTCCTTCCTTCCTTCCTTCCTTCCTTCCTTCCTTCCTTCCTTCCTTCCTTCCTTCCTTCCTTTCTTTCTTTCTTTCTTTCTTTCTTTCTTTCTTTCTTCCTCTCTCTCTCTCTCTCTCTCTCTCTCTCCCCTATCTCCCCCTCTCTCTCCTCTCTCTTTTCCTCTCCTCTCTCTCTCTCTTTCTTTTTGAGAGTGGAAGGGAGGGGGAGAGAGAGAGAGATAGAAGCATCGATGTGAGAGAGACATATCAATTGGTTTCCTCCCTCACCCACCCCAACCAGGGCCAGAGTGGAGCTGCAACTGAGGTATGTGCACTTGACCAGAATGGAATCTGGGAACCTTCAGTGCGGCTGATGCTCTATCCACTGAGCCAAACCAGATAGGGCCCACAAGCATATTTCTTTACAGTAAGAGGACTCTGGGTGGATTAATTAGAGTTTATGACAGTAACTCATCTGACTTCCACAGAATCCCCTTCTGCCTGGAGAGAAAAAGAAAAAAGTTTAATTAATTCTGAATTAAAATAACTAGAAAAAGATCTCTCCAGTCTATCAAGCAGAGAAAGCTAACCAAAAATTAAATTACCCCACACACTTGGGTAGCTCCAAAGATTAATGTTGATCTTATATAGAAGTAACTATTTTATTCTATTTATTTATTCATTAAAAAATATATTTTATTGATTTTCTACAGAGAGGAAGAGAGATGGATACAGAGTTAGAAACATTGATGAGAAAGAAACATTGATCATCTGCCTCTTGCAAAACCCCACTGGGGATGTGCCCGCAACCAAGGTACATGCCCTTGATCAGAATTGAACCTGGGACCCTTCAGTCCACAGACTGACACTCTATCCACTGAGTCAAACTGGTCAGGGCTAGAAGTAACCATTTTAAAGTAAACCAATCCTATAAAATAAAAGACTAATATGCAAATCAACCAAACAGTGGAATGACCAGTCCCTATGATGTGCACTGACCACCAGGGGGCAGATGTTCAATGCAGGAGCTGCCCCCTGTGATCAGTGTATTCCCACAGGCTCAGCCAGAGCCTGGCTTATGGCTAGTGAGCACAGCTGTGGTGGTGGGAGTCTCTTCTGCCTCCACAATGGCAGCACTAAGGATGTCGAACTGATGGCTTAGGCCCGCTCTATGGCGGCAGCAATGGGGATGACCCTTGAGGGCTCCCAGACTGCAATCAGCCACAGGCCAGGCTAACCCCTCACCCCAATGCATGAATTTTGTGCACCTGGCCTCTAGTTAAAATATAAAAGCAAACTATTATTTTGTTAGAATTATAATACCTGATCATTGAATTAAAAGAATATAAAGAGCCAGAATAAATATGTGTGTGTACTCATTTAAGCTATCCTCTGCAAGGGGATAGAGCCTGTGGTGGCAGAGAAGCAGCGGAAATTTAGGGAGCACTTCCTCTTTGTCCACAGGTACCTGCTGCATATGTGTTACTTCACTTGATGTTAGCTTATAAACAGCCCTGTGGGAGATTCCCATTTTGTGGATAAGAAACTGAGTTTCCAAAAGCTAAAATTTATCATTATTATTATTGTTATCATTATTATCATTTCTACCAAGATAGAGTTTATTTCCTGGATAGTTTAGAATTTATGTTTCCTGAAGGCCGGGGCATGAACCAGGTTTTATCTGTTCTAGAAATTTTCTGCTTGATAATCCACACAGTTCTCACGTTTGAAGGGAAAACTACATACTTTTTTTTCCCCGGACTTGTTAATCAGGTCTTCTGGAACAATGGCATTGAAGTAAGCGTGAACTTCCTTTACATTTCTCAGAGGACATTACTGAAATTGAATCAGCTCTCATTAGGGCTTTGACCAGAAGACCCTGGGCCCCTTCAGAAAGGAAGGGTGTGCAGTGAGCTCTGCTCAGCATTTGTCCAGTCAAATGTTATACTTTGTTTGAGAAGGTAAAAACAGCAAACATACCTTCTCACAGTTCTGGAGGCTGAGAAGTTCAAGATCAAGATGCCAGCAGGTTCCAGGTCTTTTGGGAAACCCACATCTTAGTTCATAGTCAGCTGTCATTTTGCTGTATCCTCACATTATGCAAAGGTGGAGGATCTCTCTTTTTCTTAAGTTTTTCCTTTTCTTTATAAAACCATTGTGTTTTTTTGTAATTTAATAAATCTTTATTATTCAGATGACTACAATTGTTTCTCTTTCCCCCGCCCATAGTTGCCCTCCACCTGGCTCCCACCCCTCCCTCTGCCCTTATATCCTCCCCCATTGTCCTTATCCATAGGTATATGATTTTTTTTCCAGTCTCTCCCTATATCCTCCTATTCCCTTTACCCTGAGAATTGTCAGTCCACTTCCTTTCTTTGCCCCTGATTCTATTCACCAGTTTATTCTGTTCATCAGATTTTCAACTCACTTGATTTTTAGATTAACTTGTTGATGGATATGTATTTGTTGTTCATAATTTTTATCTTTACCTTTTTCTTCTTCTTCCTCTTCTTAAAGAATACCATTCAGCATCTCATATAATACTGGTTTGGTGCTGATGAACTCCTTTAGTTTTTTCTTAGCTGTGAAGCTCTTTATCTGACCTTCTAATCTGAATAATAGCTTTGCTGGGTAGGGTAATCTTGGTTGTAGGTTCTTGCTATCCATCATGTTGAACATTTCTTCCCATTCCCGTCTGGCCTGCATAATTTCTGTTGAGAAATCAGCTGACAATCGTATTGGTGCTCCCTTGTAGGTAATGAACTCTTTTTCTCTTGCTGCTTTTAATATTCTCTCTTTGTCTTTTGTTCTTGGTATTTTAATTATGATGTGTCTTGGTGTGGTCCTCTTTGGATTCCTTTTATTTGGGGTTCTGTGCGCTTCCTGGACTTGTAAGTCTATTTCTTTCACCAGATGTGGGAAGTTTTCAGTCATTATTTCTTCATATATGTTCTCAGTATCTTGGTCTCTCTCTTCTCTGGCACCCCCATACTTCTGATGTTGGTACGCTTAAAGTTGTCCCAGAGGCTCCTTACACTATCTTAACATTTTTGGATCCTTTTTTCTTTTTGCTTTTCCAGTTGAGTGCTTTCTGCTTCTTTGTATTTCAAATCTTTGACTTGATTTTTGCGTTTCTCTAGTCTTCTGTTAGGTCCCTGTATAATATATTATTTTCATTCAGTGTATGTTTAATTTCTACTTGATCCTTTTTCACCTCCTCTTAGGTCTCGCTAAATTTATCCATCTTTTCTAGGAAATTCTTGAAAAACCTTATAACCATGGTTTTGAACTCTATATCCAGAAATTTTGTGCTGGAGACATTCTTATGATACAAGACCTGCAAAACTGCAAAAGCCTCTGTGCTCAGCTTGGATGGGGCGAAGTCTCAGGGCTGAGCAGACAGCTTTGGCTTCCTGGATCTCAGTGTCCCTATGTAATCACTGAAGCCCTCTCCACATGCACTCGTGCTTGAGCACCTCCAGACCTTTGCCTTTCATGGTTCCCCTGAGTTTTCGTGCACTCTGGGAACCTGTATGAGCCTGGGCCCCCAGGGTCTCACCCAGAACTGGGGTTCAGTGCAGTTGGAAGTGGAGTTAAGCACAGTCAGGGGGTGCTGTCTTCCTCCCACTAGAGAAAACCAGCAGCAAAATCAGCAGTCAGTCCTCTCTGTGTGTACTGGTATGTGGGCCTCAAGACCTCTGCCTTTCATGGCTCCCCTGAGTTTCTGTGCACTATTTTAAATATATTTTATTGATTTTCCACAGAGAGAAAGGGAGAGGGATAGAGAGCCAGAAACATCGATGAGAGAGAGACATCAATTAGCTGCCTCCTGCAGGCCCTCCACTGGGGATGTGCCCGCAACCAAGATACATGCCCCAGACTGGAATTGAACCCCAGACCCTTCAGTCCGCAGACCGATGCTCCATCCACTGAGCCAAAGCAGTTTTGGCCACTCCTCCCTTTTGACAACAGTCCAGACTCCCTCCATATGAGTCTTGCCCGGAATTGGGATTCAGTGCAGTCAAAACTGGGGTTCAGTGTAGTAGGGAGTTTCTTTCTCCCTCCTGCTAGAGGAAGCCAGCCAGGCACTCCGTCACCCATCCTCTCAATGTGCATGTCTCTACCTCATCTTTTTGCAGCTCCTCTGAGTTTCTGTGAGCCCCTCTCTTTCCTTCTACTTGTAGAATTTCCGCTCAACCAACTTTCCTGTGGTTCTGGATGATATGCTGCCTGTCTTTTAGTTGTAGTTTTGCAATTGTTGTGTAAGGCTGCAGTTAAGTGTTCATCTATGCCACCATCTTGGTTTCTCTTCAGTTTTTCTTTTTCTTTTTTAATTTTTCCATTACAGTTGTAATTTAGTATTATTTTATACTAGAGGCTTTGTGCACTAAATTCATGCATGGGGGTACGGTATGTCCCTCACCCAGCCTGCACTCTCTCCTACTTGGGACCCTTTGAGGGATGTCCGACTTCCCATTTAGTCCCGATCCCAGTAGGTCATCCTCTCTCATAATCCAGGACTGCTGGCTCCCAATTGCTCACCTGCCTGCCTTTCTGATTGCCTCTAATTGCATCTTCCTGCCAGCCTGATCACCACCTAATCACTCTCCTGCCATCTTGATTAATGCCTAACTGCTTCCCTGCCAGCCTATTTTCCCCTAACTGCCCTCCCCTGCAGGCCTGGTCCCCCTCAACTGCCCTTTCCTGCAGGCCCAGTCGCCCCCAACTTTCAGGCCTGGTCCCTTCCAACTGCCCTTCCCTGCTGGCCATCTTTTGATAGCCATCTTGTGTCCACATGAAGGCAGTCATCTTTGACCACTTGGGGGAAGCCATCTTATGTGTTGGAGTGATGGTCAATTTGCATATTACTCTTATTAGATAGGATTTGTTTCAGGTGTAGAGCATTGTGGTTAGACATTTATATAACTTACAAAGCAATCCCCCTGATAAATCTAGTATCCGTCTGGCACGTACATATTTATTACACTACTAGAGGCACAGTGCATGAAATTCGTGCACTGGGGAGTGTCCCTCAGCCCACCCTGCACCATCTCTAATGAAGGACCCCTTGGGGGATGTCTAACTGCCAGTTTAGACCCAATCACCGGAATCCCTTTGGGATTGAGCCTAAACTGGCAGTCGGACATCCCTTTCACAATTTGGGACCACTGGCTCTGAACCACTCACCTGCCTCACTGTTCACTTGCCTGACTGATTGACCCTAACTTCTTTGCCTGCCTGCTTGATCACCCTTAACCGCTGGCCTGCCTACCTGATTGACCTAACTGCTTCTGCCTCAGCCCCTGCTGCTTTCGCTTTGTCCAGACAATTGTCTGGAATGATGACCAGAGGTCTTTCAGCAGTTCATTCTAATTAGCATATTATACTTTTATTATTATAGATTCCTTATGCTTTACTTTATATCCCTGTGACTATTTAATAACTACCAATTTGTACTTCTTAATCCCTTTACCTTTTTCACCCATCTCTCTAACCCTCTCTAGCAACTATCAGTTTTTTCTCTATATTTATGAGTGTGTTTATAATTTGTTTTTGTTTTTTCATTTAGTTTGTTCTTTAGATTTCACATATAAAATAAATTGTATGGTATTTTTGTCTTTCCCTGTATGACTTATTTCACTTAGCTTAATACCCTTTAGGTCCAGCCATGTTGTCACAAATGGTAAGATTTCATTCTTTTTTATAGCTGTGTAATATTCCTTTATATATATTCACCACATCTTCTTTATCCAACAGTCTATTGGTGGATACTTGGCGTGCTTCCATATCTTGGTTATCCTATCTAATAAAAGGATAATATGCAAATTAACTGCCACTCTGTCACAAAGATGGAAGTACCCATAGACACAAAATGGCAGTGCCCAGTCCTCTCAGCTCCGCCAGAATCCCCCAGTCCTGGAGGGCAACCACTGAGAGTGGGCAGTGTGAGTGCCCTTGCAAAATGCTTGCTTTGTCACCATGGCAACAAGGCAAGCATTCTGCACCGGTTATAGATGGGCCTCTGGCCAGATTGGGGTGTTCTGCTCCTGGCAGTGGATGGGCCTCTCAGCTATGGAGAGCCTCTGACCACTGGCGCAAAGCTGCCAGGCCCTGCAGAGAGCTACTGGCACATCGATTCGTGCACAGGGCTACTAGTTGTAAATAATGCTGCAATGAACATGCAGATGTGAATATATTTTCAAATTAGTGTTTGGATTTTTTCAGACAAATACATAAAAGTGGTATTGCTGGTTCATAAGGTAGTTCTATTTTTAATGTTTTGAGGAACCTCTATTCTTTTTTCCACGGTGGCTGCACCAATCTACATTCCCACCAACAGTGCATGAGGGTTCACTTTCTCCACATCCTCGTCAACACTTTTTTGTTGATTTATTGATGATATTTATTCTGACAGGTTTGAGATGATATCTCATTGTGGTTTTAATTTGCATTTTTCTATAATTTGTGATGTTGAGAATCTTTTCATATGTCTAATGGTCATCTGCATGTTCTCTTTGAAGAAATGTCTACTCAGGTCCTCTGTCCATTTTTAATTGTACTATTTGTTTTCTTGATATTAAGTTTTATATGTTCTTTATATTAACCCACATCAGATATATCACTGGCCAGTATCTTCTCCCAATTGGTAGGTTGTCTTATTGTTTTGTTGATGGTTTCCTTTGCTGTGAAACAACTTTTAGTTTGATGCAGTCCCATTTGTTTACTCTTTCTTTTGTTTTTCTTTCTTGAGGAGATAAATCAGCAAAACTATTTTCAATCACTTTACTTTAGTCTGTGTGTGTCTTTCAGTCTAAAGTGGGTTGCTGCATATGTATAGGTCTTGTTTTCTTTATTTTTTGAATAGGGGTAGGGGAAGGTGGAGTGTCTTTTTTTCTTATCCATTCAGCTACCCTATGTTTTGGGTGTTTTTTTAGATTACTCCTCACATGAGGATATTTTTTCTGTTTCTTTTCAAAGAGAGTGGGAGGAGAGTGGGGAGAATGAGACACACACACAGCAACTGGTTGCCTCCCACACACACTCTGACCAGGGATGGGAATCGAACACACATCCCCTTGACTAGAAATTGAACCCATGACCCTTCAGATTTTGACCCAATGCTCTGAGCATGCCAGCCAGAGCTATCCTTTGTTAATCCTTACCTGAGAATATTTTTCCCCCCATGATTTTTAGAGAGAGTGAATGGGAGGAGGAGAGACACATAGAGAGAAATATCGATGTGAGAGAGACATATTGATTAGTTGCCTCCACACGTGGTATGTGACCGGAATCAAACCTGTAAGCTTAGTGGATGATACCCTAACCACTGAGCAAAATTGGCTAGGGCTATCCTACATCTTTTGATAGGAGCATTTAGCTCATTTACATTAAAATAATTATTGGTAGGTATGTAGCCATTGCCATTTTTTTTATCATATTTCTGTTTTTTTCTTCTCATTTTTCTTCTTAAAGAAGTCCCTTTAATATTTCTTATAATACTGGTTTAGTGGTAATAAACCCTTTTATCTTTTCTTGTCTGGGATGCTCTTCTTCAATTTTAAATGATAGCTTTGCTGGGTATAATAATCTTGGTTGTAGGTTCTTGATTTTCATCTCTTCGAATATTTCATGCCAATTCTTTTTGGCCTGGAAAGTGCTGTTGAGAAATCAGTTGACAGTCTACTAGGAGCATCCTTACATTCAGTTAGCTGTCTTTCTCTTGCTGCTTTTAAGATTCTCTCTTTATGTTTAAAACTTTGCCATTTTAATTATGAAGTGACTTGGTGTGGGTCTCCTTGGGTTCATCTTGTATGGGACTCTCTGAATTTTCTGAACTTGTATGTCTATTTCTTTTAACAGGTTAAGGAAGTTTTCAGTCATTATTTCTTCAAATAGGTTTTCAATTCTTACTTTCTCTCTCCTCCTCCTGCTTTTAGAATTTAGAACAAATGTTTAATCAAACATGGTAGATTTACTTTTGGAATACATTTCTAAAAAACTATATAACCTTTATTAGGGCTTTTTGCATAATGAATTATTTGCACCACGCTGCTAACAGTAATTTTCAAACTGTTCATTTTTTAAAATAATTATGAAATAAATATATTTTCAAGTTCAACATTTTCTTAGAAAATCTTACATTCTATTAGATTTTTTCATTTTCCTCTATAATTTAATGAAGCATTTGTTGTACATTTATAAAAATTGTGAGCAAAAACCAAGATGGCAGCATAAGGTTTACACCTGTACGTGCTGCCTCTCATACCCACACCAAAACTACAACTAAGACAAAAACGTCTATCACCCAGAACCATGGGAAAGAGTAGAAGTTCTATAACTAGAAGGAAAGAGAAAAGAGCATTGAGACATGCACAGGCATGAAAAAGCTGAGGTACGGAGGCATGCGATTTGGGCTGGCAGCTGGCAACTGGGTGCGCTGTTTGTTTGTTTTTCAACACAAAGGGAGACAGAAGCTCCTGATTACTCTGAACTCTAGTTTCCTGCAAGAGTCTGGGGACCCAGACCTCTAAGGGAGCTGGACTCTCTGCCATTGGGTTGGAAAGTAAGGATGGCTTTCTTGCAGAGGTACATGCAGGAATCATTGTTTACTGCTCTGGGGCACGGGACATGAAAACTCAGAGATGCAGAGACAGCTGACTGGCAGCCATCTCTGTTTGCCACACCCTAGCACAGTGATTCCCTGAGACCCTGCCCCACACAATTTACAAACCCACTCAAGCTCTGCACAGTGGCTTTTGCATATAAATGGTCTGCCTAATCTCAGCTTAAACTAACAAACTCTGGTCAGACAGTTCCAAGACCTTCAAACAAAGAGGAGAAATCTGCAGATCTTGCTGCAGCTCCTGGTGGCCTCAGATGGTAGCTGACCTTCACCCCATTGGAGATCCAGAAGCCAGTGTACCTAGTGGTCAGTATGAGATGACACCAGATTTTACCTCCTCACATCCACTCAGTGAGCACCAAAGCCCCAATGAAACAAATCCTGCTCCATAAGGGTGTCTCCAGCAGGGCAGTTCTTCCATTATAGACACAGTGATCCTCATAGCCAATTGACCTGGAGGTCAATTCTTCCCAATGTACTCACAGCAATCAAGGCTTAACTACAACAAGACTTTGCACTCAACCCACAAAGGGGTGCACTAAGAGTGTCCACCTCAGATGATAGGGGAGGCTCAACCACTGGGGCCTGTAGGTCACCTACTACAGAAAACCACACCATCAACAGAGAAGCAACCAAAATGTAGAGACAAACAAACATTTCACGAATGAAAGAAATGGGGAAAAACAAACTACTGGACATAGAGATCAAAACCACATTTATAAGGTTACTCAATAATCTCCTAAAAACCTCTGAGGAACTTAGTGAGATCTTAATGAGAATGCCAGAAAAGTGGAAAAGGACCAGTCAGAAATTAAGCATTCACTGTATGAAATAAAGAATATAAAGAAATTCAGCAGTAGACCAAAAGACCCCAAGAATCAAACCAAAGATTTGAAATATGAGGAAACAAAAAACACCCAACCAGAAAAACAAAAAGAAAAAAGAATCCAAAAATATGAAGATAGTGTAAGGAGCCTCTGGTACAACTTTAAGAGTACCAACATCAGAATTATTGGGGGTGCCAGAAGAAGAGAGAGAACAAGATACTGAAAACCGATTTGAAGAAATAATGCCAGAAAACTTTCTGTACCTGGTGAAAGAAATATACTTACAAGTCCAGGAAGAGCAGAGAACCCCAAACAAGAGGAATCCAAAGAAGAACACACCAAGACACATCATAATTAAAATACCAAGAGCAAAAGACAAAGAGAGAATCTTAAAAGCAGCAAGAGGAAAACAGTTAATTACCTACAAGGGAGTACACATACTACCTCAGTTGATTTCTCAATAGAAACTATGCAGGCCAGACAGGAATGGCAAGAAATATTCAAAGTGATGAACAGTAAGCACCTACAACCAATATTACTCTACCCAGCAAAGTTATCATTCAGAATTGAGGTCAGATAAAGAGCCTCACAGATAAGAAAAAGTTAAAGGAGTTCATCACACCAAACCATTATATGAAATGCGAAAGGGAGAAGGGGGAAGGGAGAAGGAGGAAGGGAGAAAATTATGAACAACAAAATGACAACAAATACATACCTATCAAGAAGTGAATCTAAAAATCAAGTGAATAAAAAATTTGATGAACAGAATAAACTGATGAGTATCATAGAATTGGGGGCATAGAAAGGAAGTGGACTGACAATTCTTGAGGGGAAGGTGTGTGAGGGATTCGGGAAGAGACTGGAAAAAAATCTTACACTTCTGGATGAAGACCGTGGCAGGGGATAAGGGCATGGGGTGGAGTGGCGAATCAGGTGGAGGGGAACTATGGGGGGAGGGAGGGAAAGAGGAGTATTTGTAATAATCTGAACAATAAGAATTTATTTTAAAAATAAAATAAAAT
This sequence comes from Lasiurus borealis, assembly GCA_004026805.1. Taxonomy (NCBI): domain Eukaryota; kingdom Metazoa; phylum Chordata; class Mammalia; order Chiroptera; family Vespertilionidae; genus Lasiurus; species Lasiurus borealis. The sequence continues at coordinate 38,383 of PVJN01018812.1, forward strand.
AAAGTTTAGAAAATTGTGAGCAAATAGTAAAAAGAGTCCA
>PVJN01018813.1:0-38356 GCA_004026805.1 Lasiurus borealis
CAGTGATCACATACAACATAAAATGCAGTGTTGCAGTGACATGAGCACCTCAGTTTCCCCCTCCTTCCCCACTCCTCCTCCTCCCCTACTCCTCCTTCTCCCCCCACTCCTCCTCCTCTTCCCCTTCCCCTTCCCCCTCCCCTTCCTCCTCCTCCTCCTCCTTCTCCTTGTTGTTGTTGTTGTTGTTGTTGTTGTTGTTGTTGTTGTTGTTCTTCTTCTTCTTCTTCTTCTTCTTCTTCTTCTTCTTCTTCTTCTTCTTCTTCTTCTTCTTCTTCACCCTTATATTGTTTTTGTTAAACAAACATAATGATTGTTAACTTGTTTTGGTTCAGAGGCCTTTTGGAAATCTGGTTAAAATTATGGGTCTGGTTAAAATTATGGACTTCCTCCCTGGAAAAATGCCAATAGGCACAGTGTCCCCAAAGGCCACTAAGAAGTGTACAAATGTAATTTTCCTTGTTTACCTATGACTGTGTTTAATCTCTACCTCAAGCCTTCATTCTGCTCAGTAGCAGAAACCTAATCCAGCTGCTGGCAATGAGCTATCCCTTTAGCGACCTCTCTGTGACTGGGGTTTGGAGTATCAGCAATATAATCATGACATTTCCTCCCTCTTTCTCATCTTAACCTGGGGCTCTGCTTCTTGTCCTTGGCCTGCTATGAGCAGGCATCCCTGAGATGTTCAGCTGCTGTGTGGGGCTTCTGGTGTTGGTTCCATCCTCACTTGTTTTCCTGAGCAGCCAGGCCCCACCATGCTCCATGTGCACAGTGTCTGCAACTTGTCCCTGTTGCATCCCTTTGTCCAAACTATAAGATGCTGTCTCCTGCTTCTCTGTAACTGAGGAACCTGGTGGCTTGTTCAAGATGCTAGGCCCCTAATGATTTGTGAACCTTCACCTTCCCATCCCTGCTCTGGCACATAAGTAGAGTTTGTACCTCTCTCCCCTTACTATTAATCCTTAAATGCTTAAACTCAAAAAGCAGTTTCTTTTCCAGTCCCTGAAGCACAGGCAGGTGTAGGACTTCTGACACCGATGCTAGGTTCTCTTCATCCATTTCCTTTTCTTTGTGACAACTTGGAAGTCCTGGCTAGAAATGCTTGTCATAAAGTATTCTCCTTTTGGGACAATAATAAAATGTATATACATTTCCTTATAAAAAAAAAGATACAAAGGATAAATGGAAAAGTAATGAAAATGATTTACCAATGGGGATATATGGGAATGGAGCAAAAGGGCTGGGGAAGTGAGTGAGATTTCCAAGTGTACATTAAAAAAAGAAAGGAAGTAAAGAAGGAAGGAAGGAAGGAAGGAATAAACAAAGAGAAAAGTAATATAATTAAGTATAGGCAGCAATGGAACTGCTTGGTCAGGAGGTCTACTGGAAGCTAAAGAGGCCAGGTACATGGATTCATTCACCTGTGGGGTCCCTCCACCTGGCCCTCTCACAATCTGGGACCTCTCAGGGGATGCTGGAGGCTCACTGTACAGATTTGGCCTGATCCCTGCAGGCCAGGCTGAGGAACCCCACTGGTGCACAAATCCATGCACCAGGCCTCTAGTATCTAATAAGAATAAAGATAACCTGTATATGATAGTATATACAGTCTTCAATTAAAAAAATAAATAATGAGGAGAAAAGAAACCCTCATGTACTGTTGGCGGGAATGCAGACTGGTGTAGCCACTGTAGAGAACAGTATGGAGTTTCCTCAAAAAACTAAAAATGGAACTCCCATTTAACCCAGTAATCCTGCTCCTAGGAATACATCCTAAGAAATTATAAATACCAATAAGAAAAGATATATGCACCCCTATGTTCATAGAAGCACAATTCACCATAGCTAAGATTTGGAAGCAGCCTTAGTGCCCATCAGCAGATGAGTGAATTAAAAAACTGGTACTTCTACACAATGAAATACTATGCTGTGGTAAAAAAAGAAGTTCTTACCATTTGCAACAGCATGGATGAAACTGAAGAGCATTATGCTAAGTGAAATAAGCCAGTTAGAGAAGGATAAGTATCATATGATCTCACTTATTTATGGCATATAATGAACAACATAAACTGATGAACAAAAACAGATCTAGAGACAGAGAAACATCAATCAGACCATCAAAACTCAGTGGGAAGGTAGGGGAAGGTGGGGGTCAAGGGGAGAAATTAGCCAAAGGACTTGTATGCATGCATATAAGCCTAATCAATGGACACAGACACCAGGAGATTGAGGGCATGAGTCAGGGGGGATGGGGATGTAATGGGGGAATAAGGACACATATGTAACACTTTAATCAATCAATCAATCAATCAATCAATAAGTACTTGGCCTTTTAAACCATATTGAAATTTCTGTTAAAAATAAAAAATCAATGAAAAAGGATGAAAACAAGTCAAACTTTAATATTGTTTACTGACAGGAAGAAATAATCCTAACTTTATAACAAATGGAAAAAACATAGCTATAGAGAAGATATTTAATGGGAGTGTATCTGAACACATATCTTCCACAGCCTTCTTCTCATTCTCATAGCTACCTCTCTCCTCTCCCATCTATGCTCTGATTTTTTGCTCCCAACTCACATTTTCTAGATCTTTACTGGGATTCTCAATCCCTCTCTATTTTTGTTATGCAGAGCAATTAACTATTTAAGAGCTCCAAATTCAAGCGGGATACTTCCACTTACTAATTAAAACTACCTACAGCAACATTCAAAGGCCTTTATAAGAAGGACAAAAATGTTACTTTTGTTTAATGCATAGAATTTCCTTCAGATGGCAAAATTCTCTTTTCTTAGAAGGCAATGGGAAATAAAGCATGACAAGTTAACTGTGAATATGTTTCCATAGTAAAATTCAAAATAAACAATTTTTACATGGCTTCCATAGGCATTTTCCCAATGTGTAAAGAGTTATTTTGGTATGTAAACTTGAATTAAAATGATTTTCGAGATATTTTACCAACCTTTATGGTGTGGAGTCCTAGAGGTATTCAACTTGTCCAACCTTTAACACACCTTACTTAACATGGTAATGAAATTAACTGTATCTGCAGAGAGGTCATTGATAGCAGTAATTGGGATGTGCCCTTATCTGAACACTCAATCACATTTATTAGCTGAAGCCATTCTTGTAGCAGAAAGCTATAGCCTGCAAAGCATCATCAGTTTGGTACTAAAATGGTCATCAGCTGCTATAGAAACAATGGTTTGGGACTTAATATTACCTTAAAATAACTGTTACGTTCAAACTTGGAGGAATTAAAAAGGGCACCAACTCAACTTTCTCGTTTTAAAATTGTTCTCATAAAGGCATCTCTTGTGAAACGTAAGAGCTTGATTGCTCTCTATCCTGTATTCTACACTCAGAAATCATCAGGGACATCCTGGAGATGGAAAGAAACCACTATGCAAATATATGTTCACACACTCCCATCCACACACATGCATGACCACTCATAGGTAGCATAGGATGCTGATCAGAAAGGTGAGTTGAAGGGTATATTTTAAAACTGTCACTGTGTGCAATGATAATCTCTTGTTGCCCATCTCACCCTGATTTAGAACTTTAATTACTTCATGATTTTCATGGAGGACTCTGAAAATTGAAAAGGTCAAGTGCTTTGCAGATACCTCATCAGATTATTCTGGCATCAACTGATTCTATGCCAGTCACTGCTATGGGACCAGGATCTTCCTAGGTTCCCACAGATACAACACAGGCCTCTCACTTCCTGCCCCAGGGTTTCTCTATTAGTGCTTCAGTGACCTATGGGGAGGGAGGAAGGGAAAAGTGGGGCAAGGCACTCTGGAAACTGACACTGAGAATGTGCAGGAAGTTCAAGTCTTAGAGTGTGAATGAGGTGCAAGCCCCTTTCCCCTTCTAGTCAACATTCTTTGAAATAGATTTGGTATTTTCCATTTTTTTTGTGTGTGAAAAAAAAATCGTAAGTGCAATGGAAAATAAAATGAGAAGAGTTCCTAGGGGATAGAAAGTAATTGAGATTATACTGCAGGGAATCAAGAGCAGAAAAGAGAAAAAAGACCATGTCTCAAGATCCATCTCAAACCTACTGTATCTTTCCATCTCCATCGTCACCTTCCTACACCAAACTACTTTCTCTCTTACTGGAGTTCCATGGCTCTTTCTGCATTGTTTTTGTCTTCCTCAATTCCTTCCCATGCTTTCTTTTTTAGGGCACTTGCAATTACTGTTCCCTCTGTGTTGGATGCTCCTTAGCTGCTTCCTCCCAGCACTGGTCCCTTCTCATGTTGTAGATCTTCCTTTACTCATTGCCTTCTCAGGTCAGAGGGACTTCTGATTTTCTGATCTAAAGGCATCCTTTATTCTGCTCACCTCCCATCACCCTCTCTTTCCTTGGTCTGTTACTTCCTTTAGAGATCTTATCAAATTTGTTTTAATTCTTTTTTGTTTGCTTCCATGTCAGTGGTTGTTTCTCCCATTAGAATATCAGCACCACAAAGGCAGGGATCTGCTCTGTTTTGCTGGCATATCTTGGACTGGCAACACAGTTAGTGACACACAGGGTAAAGAATGGCACTTTTTAAGGCTCTGCAGTTAATAAGCACTGTGCCAGCTGCAGAGCTGGATACTGGGAATGGAGAGGGAGGAGACAGGATCCTGCCTCAGGGAGCTCTGTGTGGAGAACAGCATGTGCGTCCTATTTTCGGATCGTTTGTGTAGACATTTTATTTTCACTTCTAGACATTAGCCCTCTGAATGTAGGATCTCAGTCATCTTTGAATCCCTCCTGAGACTAGCACAGACCATGAAAATAAAACATTATTTTTGAAAGCGTTTAGAAAGTTCCTAAGGGAGCTTTACAAATATAATAAATTATGATTGTTATTAATTGTTCTGTAAAGTACAATCTATGCTCATTAATTGTTAATAAATGAGTGAAGTACAATCTATGCTCATTAATTGTTAATAAATGAGTGTCTACATAAATGGTGACAGGAAGATGGGGGTGTTGGTGACAAGGCTGAGTCAGAGTAGGCAATAGGCAAAGTGACTGAAAGAAAAACTGGGTTTGAAAGGGCCTTCTCTACTGCTCATTTTCCCCCTGGAACTTTAGAATAATTTCATAATAGTTATTTCCTTACAAGTGTATAGGAAGCTAAAGAATTAGTCTGAGGCAATTGCAATACTCTAAGAACAAAAAGTTCACAAGTCATAGCATTTGCCTTCTTCAAAATGTACCTCATTATTTTCTGGCTTCAACATGAGGTCATACAAATGAATTAAAAACATACATGTAGTAGCAATCATTTAATTGTTTCTGGCTTCACTGGGGAGCCTGGAAGCATGACACACCTGTAATTTTATTAAGTATTAATGAAGACCAACATAAATTATTCATTTCCTATTATGTTTACTAAGCCAGCAGGAATCAGTATACAGTAGCTAGAGATAATATCACTGCCTAAGACAAAGAAAACTCCAGCTGCTCATTACTGAATAGTTTGCCAAAACGGGATTGGCTGCTACAAGTGGATTCACAAAAATGCTGTCTGTGATCTAAAGCTCAATAAATCCAGTTTGATGAAGATGAAGTGAGCTAATGAGGTGAAAGTCCTAGAAGGGGAGGCCTGGTGTCTTTTCTGAATGGGCATACCCGTAGATGTCCCGGAGACATCTGATGTATACTTTAGAAATAAAAGTAAGGGAAATTTGTGTGCAGTTTCATGTGAATGCCTGCTGTAATAAAAATGCAAAATTATATTTTTGTTTCCTCTGCTCTTTAAATTTTCTCAGCCACTGGGTAAGAACCCATCAAGTGCTATGGAAATTCTGATCACTCTTGAGTAATAAACATCCTCTCATTCACTCAAGTCACAAACTTAGTCTCAATCCAGTAGAATTTCCAGTTGAAGATATGATAAAACTTTAGTGTTTTATCTTTTTCTTGCTGCAGTTCTGCCTGCCTTAGGCTGGAAATCTGCCATGGGAAAATGGGAAAAGTGGTACAATCCTTTGTCTCAAGGAGCGCACTGCCTTTTGGGAGGACAGACAAATGGTACACTGGACTACAGTGTGATCTATGCTATAATAGAGGTATGCTTATTGGCATAGCAAAGAAGAGGAAGGGTGCTAAAATCAAGCTATGAAATGAGGGAGGCTTCCTGAGTCTCATAGGACTGACACGGCTTGGTGGAGGAAGCAGCATGCTCGAGGCAGGGAAAGGATTATAAACCTAAGTATCATTTGTCAAAGGGATTGTTCCTGATTCTACCTTATAGCTGTTGCTTCTCCCTGAATATAAAGTAAAAACAAGAATGGGAGGTCATTTTAGTAAGTAAACTAATAAATAATTAAGCCCAAGCTAAGTGTCAGGCCTTAGTACAAAGAACTTCAGATGTGGTTTCTCTTTTAAATTTATATCCTTTGGCCCTAGCTGGTTTGGCTCAGTGGATTGAACACTCACCTTCAGACTGAAGGGTCCCAGGTTCAATTATGATTAAGGGCATATACCTCAGTTGCAGGCTGGATCCCTGGCCCTGGTCAGGGCATGTGGAGTAGGAAACCAATTGATGTGTCCCTCTCACATCCATATTTCTCTCTCTCTCTGTCTCTCCCCCTCTCTTCCACTCTCTCTAAAAATCCATGGAAAAATATCCTCAGGTGAGGATTAACAACAACAACAACAAAAAGAATTGTATCCTTTGAAGTGGATAATGATCTCACCATCTTAGATAAAGAAACAAGGGCTCCCACAGGTTCAGCTACTTGCCCAAGATGATGCAGAACCCAAAATATCAAAAATTATAGGTTTTTACATATTTAATCTAATCCCATAATCTAATCCATATCTAAACTGTACTCATTCCCACATTATGTGATCATATTTTACTAGCACAATTGACAAGTGTGACTCCTTGGTATTTACAGTATTAGTCTGATTGCATGTTGGTGGTGGGAATGTGAGGAGAACAACCACATAGAGACAGAAAAAATGTCCTAAAAGAAGCAGACTGGTTGTGTCTGTTGTCATTGTTTACTTCCCTTTGCATTTTTATTTGCCCCCACACTAATTGTATTTGTTTGGGCTGGCTTCAGGGTCCATCATCATTTTCATGGTATTTTCAGTGTGGCTTTGAACACAGTTTGAGATATTCAAATGAAAGTTGTTTCTATAAAAAAAAATGATTTCAACATTAAAATAAGCTGCCACCTGGGACATAATAACCAAGAGGCATCATTACTTTATTAGTTAAGCCAATTAATTGTTGAAGCAAGATTAGCTCAGATGACTATACAGTCCGTGCTTTTTCATTGCTTTTGATTTCTAACACAGATTATTTTGGTTTAACTGAAATAAACCTTCATTTCCTTAAAGTACCCAGAAAGATAGCGGGTAGGTATTCAATCCAAATGCAGGACGGCGATCAGGAGAAATGTCACCAGTAGACATGGCACCAGAGGGCTGAGAGAACCTCTGTTTGCTTCTGGTTCTGTCACCAACTAGGTGGGGAACTGGAAGAGCTTTGTTTCTCTGATAAGTAAATATAGCAAAATATTGTGGGATATGGTATAGTGAAGTAATTATGAACATATTCCCTTTTCTTCTCCCTTTTATCCCTTTGTTTGCCTCATTGTCTTTCACCTGTTCTCATCGCTGTGCCTTACCCTTCCCAGAGGTCCAAGTGGCTGTGAAAGGATTTTATGTGTGAGAATGCTATGCCAACATCTGTATGTGAATATGATTATTTATATTATTGGTCCTTTCTTCTGGGACCTCTTGTTAATGCAGAAACAGAACTTTCATTAGTGATTTTGATCTAGAAACTGTTATTCTTAGTTGAAAAGGTCTTTCACATCATCTATAACAAAGAGCTAATATGCTAATTAGATCAAACAACTATCCGGACAAAGCCGCCGGGGCTGTGAGGGCTGAGCCCCTTGCTCGCATTTTGTACATCAGGCCTCTAGTAAAGTATATAAATTTTAAACTATGAATATTTTCGAATAATGACATTTTCAATAGTTTTAATAACAGAGTAGCTTGAAGCAGGACAGTATTTCAGGATAATTATGTATTACCTGTTGCTGAGTTTGTTCAGCAAATAGTATCATTCTTGGTACATAGTAGAGAGAGTCTGTAACTGATGTGAAATGAATGTGAAAAGTGAATGTAAACCCTAGTTTATTGTTTTAGTGGTAATTGATTTCTTTATATCAAGGTAAGTGAACACGCAGTAATCTGTATGGAAATTTAATGTCTAGTCCATGCAATAAGAAACTGGAGTGTAAAACTGGAGTACTTTGCAAAATATCCTATATTAATATCATACCCAAACATTTTTATTTTTTTTTAATTTAATAAATTTTTATTCACATTTTCGTTGCTTCCCTGAGTTGGTAGAGTAGCTTTGTGTGCTAGGTGTCCTATATGGCCTAGTAGCTTCCACCTCTCCAGTTACCTGAGGTGGACTCTCTTCGTGCACCCCTCTGTGGACTGTGTGTACCGCCTTGATGTAGCTAAGTCTTGATTGTTGTTGGTATCACTGGGGAGAATTGACGTCCAAGCCAACTGGTTGTGAGGATCAGCTGTGTCTACGCCAGGAGAACTTCTGTGTTGGAGTCAGCCTTATGATATAAGACTTGCAAAATTGCAAAAGCCTCTGTGTTCATACTTGGATGGAACAGAGTTTCAGGGCTGAGCAGACAACCTTGGCTTCTTGTCAGTCCTGCCCTAATTGGCCCTTGGGTCTCATTGTCCCTTGGTAATCGCTGCAGTCCTCTCTGAGTGCACTCATGCTCTCATGCCTCCAGACCTTGGCCTTTTGTGGCTCCCCTGAGTTTCTGTGCACTTCGGGGACTCATATGAGTCTGGGTCTCCAGCGTCTCACCCGAAACTGAGGTTCAATGCAGTCAGAACCAGATTTCAGTGCAGTTGGGAGGTTCTGTCTTCCTCCTGCTAGAGAAAGCCAGTGGCATAATTAGCTCTCAATGCTCTCTGCATGCACTGGCATTTGTGCCTTCAGACCTCTGCCTTTCACGACTCCCCTAAGTTTCCGTGCACTCTTCCCTTTTCACGACAGTCCAGACTCTCCTTGTATGAGTCTTCCCTGGAACTGGAGTTCAGTGCAGTTGGAACTGGGGTTCAGTGCAGTTGGGAGTTTCCAACTCCCTCCAGCCAGGCACTCTGCTATCTGTCCTCTCCAGGTGTGTGTCTCCATACCTCAGCTTTTTGCAGCTCCTCTGGGTCTTGTGAGCCCCTCTCTTTCCTTCTAGTTGTAGAATTTCCACTCAGTCAGCTTTCCTGTGGTTCTGGATGGTGTTCTGTCTTTTTGCTGTAGTTTTGAAGTTGTTGTATGAGGCAGCAGTTGAGGTGTTCACCTATGCACCATCTTGGTTTCTCCTGCAACATTGCATGAAAAGGGTTGTGAAGGCCCTCTAGTTTCAGCTACAGCACCTCTGGTCATTGGTTGGATCTAGAACTCACAGGGTGCTTGATCTAGAGGTCCTGGGCTAGCCACAGAATGGAAGAACCAACTTAGGCATTTTGAACCAACCAATCCCAGGTGCCAGACAAATCTGTTCAGTGGTGAACTTTCTGTCTTCAAGGTGCACACTTGTATACTCACTCATGTGCATGAGCCTGAGTGAAAACTCACACTCCCACAGTGACACAGAGTGGCATGCAAGGAAAAGGCTTGAGAATAAGAATAAGTAAGCCTGTGTTTTTCTTTCTTCTGTTGCTTAGTTGCTCTGTAGTCCAGAGAAATCTGCTGCAAGTGCTAGATAACTGCCTTTTGCTCCCCCAGTTGCCCTTTCTGTCCTATCCTAACCTCTCTCTGATCCTAGGCGGCTGACCTTTAATGACTATATTAGAAGTCTCCCTACCTTTCTGATTACCTGTTGGGTTTGGTAAACTGAGTTCACGCTGGAACCTGGAGAGATCAAATGAGCTTGGATTTTCCTGTGAGCTGACCTTGGGCTAACTTTGTTCCTCAGTCAAGGGTCATAACTACTTTCAAGTAGATTGTCCATAGTTGACTCTCTCTGCTATTCCTCTTGCCCCTAACCCCCATGGTCTGGTCCCACCCTATGATACAAACTGAGGATTTCCCCCATGTTAATCTCTTTATTAAACTCTCTGAATTTTCTCAGTTTGACTATGCAATCTCTTTCCTGCTGGCACTCTGACTGATGTATTTAACAGACTATCTTAGGTTATGTCTGTGTTTATCAAGGAAGGGCCCATGGTGGGTAGGTGATGACTACCATGAGATCAGCTAGAGGGAGGGGAACACAGATGTCCGGAATTAGCCATTCCACAAGTTCCCTCCAGCTCTTAACATTCTGTGACTCTGTGAATAAGAAACTGAAGGAAGCCTATTACATTTTGGACTTTATATTACTATGGGGAATCTGGACTGGGATGATAAGATGGATATAGCTCAAAGGAAGGCACAAGCAAGGTGTGCTTATGAAAACCAGTGGCAATTCCACACACAAAGTCACCTCTAACTAGGACCTTTCAGCTATTGCTCATTATTTTCAGTGTTGGCTTATTTTTTATTGTGCTACTTTTATGATAGGTATATTTTTATTTCTACATCAGTGCTTTCTTATATGTAGCAATATAGTGCTAGCTCCCGCAGCATATGTAGTAACCTACAGTGTCAACGTGTACAGCAGTTAGGCAGCTTCACTTGGAAATTTGGCAAAAATATCTACTGTCAATTAGTAGTGTTAAAAATCATTCCTAAGGCGCTGGGTCTGATCTCTGAGTTGCAATTCCTTTTACTTTCCCATTTAACTTTCAAGTTAAAACAGAAACTATTTATACTCATGAACTTTGTTTAATAGTAATACCTTTGAGCTTCCTTATAAATTTTCCTAGAGTGTATACACTGAGTGGCCAGATTATTATGATCTCTGAATGCATACTAATCTGGCCACTCAGTGTCTATCTAATATAATAAAAGGCTAATATGCAAATTTTCCCTTGACCAGGAGTTCAAACAGCTGACAGACCAGCTAACCATCCATCATGTCCTCTCCCCCTGGCCAGGGTTAGCCAGACCCCACCCACCCATGCACGAATTCATGCACCAGGCCATACACACACACACACACACACACACACACACACACACACACATATACTGAATATCTAGATTATTATGTGTTCAGAGATCATAATAATCTGGCCACTCAGTGTATATTGTCAAAAAAGCCAAAAATACCTATTTCAGCACTCAATGCAGTGAGTCTTGTGAGTTGACTCGGTGTTGTCTTTTTCCTGGTCAAGCATTTGTCCAATTTCCTTTTCAGAAAGGATAGTGACCAGAACTGCTTATGATTTATAGTGGGAGCAATGACTTTAAAAAAGTTTTGTGTTAGAAAACGTTACTTGAGCATTCTTGTCAAGCTGTCTGCTCACATGGGATTTGATCCTTAGAACAAGTCAGTAGTTGACAAAATCTGACACTACTGCAATTGTCTTAGTTTTTTCTTCTAAGATATTCCTTTGACGGGCTCATATCATGGTTCACCTCTCAAAACAATGACCCAGAGCACCTGCCATTTATGTCTATAGGGAAAAGGAAATCTACAAGTTATTGGGAAAAGACATGTTATGTGGCTATCAAGTATAAACAGTAAAGGTAATTCTTTTTGTCTTTGCTTTACAGATTTCTTTCACACACAGTTGGTTATGTTATCCTTGGACCACTGCAATAGATTCAAAGGGAAAGTGCTTTATTTCTATTTTACAGATGAGAAGTCTGAGGCAGAAAATTGCTATTATCAGGGCAGCACTAGAACCCTGGATTGTTAGTTCATAATAGGCTTTAATTTTCACTTTAATTAAATACTCAGATTTAACCTCAAATATACCCACATGGTTTAACTGTAGGAGAGCATTCCCAATTCATACCTAGGCTTCTAGAAAAGGGCTAGTAATTAAAGATAATACTCTCCACTTTGAAGTTGCCCACTCTTTTCAATGCTATTTCCCCCAGCTATATGTTCAATTTTAAGCACCAGTATGATCTGGGGCTTTGAGACAAGGCACAGACCATTAACTAGGCTTGGGATTTTGCATCACTTGCTGATCCCCTCCCAGCAATTTTTGGCCTATTTCTTTACCCTGCAGGAAAGGCTGAGTGTCTGGATTTTTCTCTACATGAGCCCAGGATTTGGATTTCAGAACATATGGGTCAGAACACCACAGTAAAAGGGAAATCAAGATTTCAACAAGTAACTTTCTTGTTATTTCTAAGCCTCTTTCTTCCAATGAACAAAAATTACTTTGGCTTGTTGTGTGAAAAAGCGCTTGCTTTGTACTACATTCAGCTTTTTTTTTTTCTGATAAATTCATATAATTGAGAAGGAAGATCTCATCTGGAAAATCCAGAGTGATTTTTAGCAATAAAACAGGGCTGGACTTACAAACCCCAGAGAGATCCTTTCAGCTTTAACCATATGAACTTTCAGATGTTAACAAAGGCAGAATTTGAACTCCATGTGATTGTGCTATGTTAGTGTTGGGAAGATAGCAAAGGAGCACGAGGAGGGAGAAGTTCAATGTGTATGTGACCTAAGAAATGAAGGTTGAGAGAAAGAAATCCCTAGATGAAGGGCATATGGTGAAAAATATTACAGAAACGAGCTTAGTGAAATCACAGATAGTCAAAAAGTTGAAGTGTGGGTCATCATGTAGATAATTCTATGGCCCTGGGACAAGAAATGAGAAGCCATGGTGTCAGCATAGTGTTGAGTTCTGGAATCCAAGCATGTGTATTTGAATCCCTGCTCTGCCCTGGACTAGTTTTGTGACTGCACTAAAGAGCACACTTTAGACCAGTGATCTCCAACTTTGTCTGGTCAGTAGAACACTAGACTTAACCTGGGGGAATTCTGGAAAAAAAATGCAGGTGGTCAGATCTAATTCTGGACCAATTCAATCAGAACCAGGCACTGGCAGGGACAGGCTTGAAAGCCTGGTAAAGCCAGTTTTATAATCACGATTCTCACATTATTTTGCGTGTCAAAATGATACCCATGAATTTAAGGTTCCACACATTTTTTTTTCTCTTCTTGAGTGAATTTGTAGATTGGATCCTCTTGACACTATAGTCACCTTTTCATTGTTGGCTGCAGTTGGTTTTCTCAGGCGAGAAATGAATTTTAGAATATGTCCTAGGAAAATTTCCAATATTAGAAAGAAAAATATGGCTATGATCACGTGATGTAAGCATTACCATGAAATCTTTGTGGATATGAAAAATCTAATGGTAAAGCACATAGAGTACAGTCTGAACAGTTTTCTGATGGTAGGTCAAACAGAATTTCTGCTTGCTCTCACTGGGGTCTTTTTAGAGGAGCTGGAACGTTTTTGCTTTTTTGAGGTTATATAACATTCCAATATTATAATTAAGCAGTGGAAGGAAGCAGATCATGGTCTAACAGAAAGCATGAAGATGCCTTCCCCTAAATATTGCTCTGATTAAGATATGTGTTGTGTGCAAATACGTCTTCAGAAAACAGATGGTTTTCCTCCATCTGTCTTGGCCAAGGGGGTGAAAATATGGGCCTATTGGGTGAGAAAATGTTTACAGGATGAGGAAACACTTTCATTGTACTGGCTAAAGCCACTGGTTATCCTGTTTTAGTTATATATATATATATATATATATATATATATATATATATATATATATATTAAAATATATTTCTATTGATTTCAGAGAGAAAAGGGGAGGGAAAGAGAGAGAAAGAAACATCAATGATGAGAGAGAGAATCATTGATTGGCTGCCTCTGTGGGGACTGAGTCCACAACCCAGGCATGTGCCCTGACCAAGAATCAAAGCATGACCTCCTGGTTTATAGGTTGACACTCTACCACTGAGCCATGCCAGCCATGCTAGCATTTCAATGTGAATAAAGACCTGATATAAAAATAGGGAGTGAATAGAGATAACAAAAGCAACCCCATTGTAACAGGGTATTGCAAGTTTATCCTAATGGTGCATCAACATGCAAGGTTCTTGTTTCTTCCCGAGCAGTGCCTTTGACCTCATTCTGTTGAATCTGATTTTTGTAGACCCTGTTAACATTTTGGTCAGATCTCAGAGTTTTCAAATAAATTACAGTTTTTAAGTGCAGTCCAGTACAATATAAAACTCCAATCATACCTACCCCCTGATCCTAGCTCAGGGTTTATCAGTGGCCTGAAGGGACATGTGGTGAGGGAAGGAAACTTACTATTAAACTCCACTTCCCTCCCCTCTTCCCTCTCTGATGTGTTAGGCTAAGGAGGATGGAGAGGAAATGAGAAGGAAAGTAGAAATGGATTTTTGGCATATGTGTTAACTCCTTAGGTGGCCCTGTGGGAGGGGTCCCCACTTCACAGTAACTTTCACGGAGGATCTGTCTCCAGCTTAAACTTTCTCTTGTCCTCCCATTTCCTTCCCTCTTAGTGCATCTTCTGGCCACATACTCCTGAAGCAACAGAGAGCCTCTTTAATTAGATTGGGGTATGAGCTCATAGCTCAAGCCCTGCTCCCCTCCACAGTGTTTTATTGACCTCTTTGAAACTTATGCATCACTCACACATCAAACACCACTCTCACTCTCATAATCACAAAGCACCACATGGCTTTTCTTCTCTCCCTTCACTTCTGACATTTGTGTTAAACTCTCTTATCTGTTCAGACAGGCTCTGGAGGAGATGACAGTCTTTCTTTCTTGTAGGTGGTTTTTGGAGAGCCCTGACTGGATTTGTTGGGTGAGCACTCACCTCCTTCCTTTTTCTTAAAAAAAAAAAAAGGTATTTTATTGATTTTTTTACAGAAAAGAAGGGAGAGGGATAGAAAATTAGAAACATCAATGAGACAGAAGCATAGATCAGCTGCCTCCTGTACACCTCCTGATGGGGATATGCCTACAACCAAGGTTCATGCCCTTGACCAATATTGAACCTGGGACCCTTCAATCCCCAGGCCAACACTCTATCCCATGAGCCAAACCAGCTAGGGCACATCCTTTCTTTTTCCATGAAGAAAAGTACCAGTACCCCTGACCAACCCTCAGAATCAGTAATGCATGATTCTGTGGATGCTCTGTTCTTCCCTTTCTTCCTCTTCAGTGTTCTGTTCATATCTATGGGACAGTGTCCTGAGGGGTGTTTTGTGACAGCAGAGAGAATATGTTAATCTCTGACAAAATTGTAGAAGGGCCATCTGGTTCCCCAGACTACAGCTTTATTAGGAAGTAAGGCATTGGACAGTCCTGAGTCCTCAGTTGAGAAGCCTAGTTGTCAATTCCAGAACAATAGGAGGGGTTCTACTAAAAACCCCATTACATTATAGTATGCAATATTTATTGATCACTTTCTTTGTAATGATTGTATTAAGCCTTTTAAATACTTTATTTCACTTAGTCCCTATGATAATACCATATGTTAGGTTTTATTATTATTCTCATTTAAATAATCAAACACTGGGCTTCTGCCATATCTAGTTATATGAAATATTTTTAAAGCCTCTCTACTTTGTAATAACCCCATGCAATTTAAATCTTGTGACCTTAGTGAGGAAAGCAACCAATGAAACCTTTGTTTCCAGAGAAGAATGAGTAGTTTGGATTCTACCATCACTTGCCCCCATGAGAGACTTCATTAGCATTGAGTCAGTGGAGGAAAGGCATGCTGTTGGTTTTCCTTTTTGTGGCAGGTATTGAGGCAGAGAGAAAGCCTTTGTCTGTATGGGCTGCTATAACAAAATACCATAGATTGGGTAGCTTGTAAACAACAGACATTTATCTCTCACAGCCTGGGGCTGGAGATCTGAGATCAGGATGCCAGCGTGGTAGAGAGGGCCCTCTTCTGTGTTGCAGACTTCTCGTTGTATGGCAGAAGAAAGGTGAAGGAGCTCTCGGGAACATCTTTTATAAGGAAACTAGTCTCATTCAACATAACCTAAGAAGTCCCTTCCTATCCCCCAAAGATTAGAGGTTAGTTAGGATTTCAACATATGCATTTTTGGGGGACACAAACATTCAGATCATTGTATTAAGGAGAGCTCTGTTACTGACATGCTGTAGGTGATCATACGGTCCTGACTAGCCACTTCCTGATAATGGCAGAAGCTGCAGCTTCCCATCAGGCCAGTTCTGAGTTGTGCCCATGGGAGTCCTGTCCAGAAGCTCAGCCTGGAATCTGCCTCTTCAGTCCTTACAAAGATTCTGTCAGCTCGCTCTGTCTCTTAATAAATAACTTTCTGCTTAAACTTGCTGCACAGGGTTTGTTGGCAGCAACAAAGCACCCTGGCCAAGGCAACAACAGAACGAATATTGCTTTTATTCTTCATATTTGAAGGGATATTTAAAAAGGGAAGAACTACGGACATGAACATGCTTTATAAAGCCAATTCTTAGAAAAATCAGAAAGTCAGGAATATCAGTTATTACAATATTTCTCTGTGACCCATAGAACATCCTTACTCTAGTAATATTCCATTGGAGCTAAAGTGCTTGTAAGGAAAATATTTTAGATAATGTGAAGACTTGCTCTAGCTTCAAAATGTCATATTTAAGATGTTGCTTTTGCATTGATTTGCTGCATATGTCGTTAAATTTGTTCCAGTGAAGAATGGGATCATGGGATGAAAAATCTGACCTATTGGAGTTCTGGCACTGCCATTTATTAGCTCCATGGTCTGAGTTAAGTTGGTTAACTGTTTGATACTCAGGTTCCTCATTACAAAATTAAAATAATCATAGCAGTAATCTTTTCTAATTATAGACAATTTCTGAAAAGAGGAAATAAGAATGTTTGGGGAATAATACGAGGCTAACATAAGTAAAATAATTTTTATTATAGCGATGGTCATTTGAATAATCTCAGTGAGTAGGAAATGTTGGGAAAAGACTCTGAAAACCCACGCTATTAGGAGGAAAAAGGAAAGACATTTTAAGGAAGTCATGGTAAGCAAATATGATTCCTTACATGCAAATGTCTGTTTTCTCAAATTATGTAAGGCCTCTGATCTTCCTTCCCTTATTCAGCACAAGTAAGAACATTGTAATGCAGTAAGTAGTTCAGAATCCCGGGAGAGTCAAATGCATTTCATCTGTAGTTTCAGAAAGGATGGCCAATTTTCTGCATGTCTTATAATATCTAAAAAGTTTTCCCCCAGGTATTAACATGTTCAATCATCTCAGTAAAAGTTGCTTCAAGGTCCGCAGGTCCCTTATGCTGGGTAGTTGCTAAGTCTGTCTTTTGAAGATGGAATACAGGCATTTGTGGGGTCTAGTGAAGAAGGCCGATGTCATCTCCATGGAGAACTACCCTTCTCCTTTCCTTCTTCCTTAGGGTAGGTCTAAGAGGTAAAAGAGCCATAGATTCCTCTTGAGTGTACTGCACTCCCACCTGCAAATCTGTGCCTCAGGATTACTTCATTTTCCTGAGTGCAGAACTCAAAAGGAATGCATTTTTAGTAACTTGCAAAGGTGAATATGGTCACAGATCAATCTTGCTATCACAATTTTCAAACAAGTCCTATCTTCATTACATTTGTAGGATAAAATAGTGAAAATTACATTCAATAGGACCTAAGAGACTAGTTCCCACGAGATAACCTTCTGGAGAAGGGCCTGCACTTGCCATGAGCTGCTCTCAGCAGAGGTCATTTATCAGGAACTGGATGGAATGATGTCAGAAGCCAACAAGCATTTTCTAGTGATATCCAGAGACGGTTAGTATAATTACTCATTTCATAATACACTGCCTGTGATTGGATTCCCTGAAAGTACTGGGGGAAGGGCTGCAAATCCTGTACAGCTGATAGGATGCCTGATTGAAATGACCCACATGGGTATAGAGTAGAGTCAGAGAGGGGTTTGAGGAAGGATGGTTGGAAATTTGGGTTGTAGACAAAGTCCATGGAGATTTTGGGGGGCAAAGAAGCCTGGTAGAAATGTGAATTCTATTATTGGAAATCCTTACTAGAACTAGCACTTGACTTGTGCTTTACAGAATACAAAGCATTTGTTTTTTTAAATATATTTTTATTGATTTCAGAGAGGAAAAGAGAGGGAGATAGAAATATCAATGATGAGAGAGAATAATTGATTGGCCACCTCCAGCACACCACCTCCCTCCGGGATTGAGCCCACAACCTGGGCATGTGCCCTAACTGGGAATCGAACTGTGACTTCCTGCCTCATAGGTCGATGATCAACCACTGAGCCATGCTGGCCAGGCCAAAGAGTTTTTATATATGTCAGTTCTCATTTTATTCTCCCAAACAATCTGTGCAGAAACTTTAATTGTTCCTATATTTCTCATGAGGAAGCAAAGGTTAAACTTCATTGTTTAACTTCCTCAAGCTCACACAACAAATTGCAGAGATGGATCATGTGACCTTGGCTAGAGCTCTGGCTTTAGTATTCCAGCTGCTCTGATGACTACACTGATGACTTTACATTTTTATTTTCTTCTTTTACATTACAAGGATTCTCACTTCAGGTTAAGAAACTGAAGCTTCTGATGTCAGTTTGGCATTCTGTGCCCTGGTTTCAAGATGAAAAGCTTACATTCTTTATTCCCTTTAATTTTTTTTGTACTGAATAATGATATTATTTGATGTTATTTGTTATTTGTTAACACATAGAAACAACTGTAAGTTTAAATGCCCCTGATAATCCCTTTGTTGTTTTTCTCCCAAGAATGATTTTCTTTTTCACAGTTGGTTAGTGTTTGCTCTTGTAAAAATCAAATACTTCATGCAAAGCTAATTATTAAAAAAAAAGATTCTTTACAAAATTGAATTAATGCTATTTTCAGAAGTGCTAATGTTACTCTTTCTTAGATTAATAGAACCCTAACAAGCCAATTCAGTAATAGATATAAGTACTGCAATTGAGTGACACCAAAGGGAAAAAAAATTGATAAATAAGAAGAAACAAAAAGAATTATAACAAGAAAAGAATGGGATTTTGATCCCTAAAGACAATGATATGAACTGAAAAAGAATCCTAGTTGGTTGCCTCTGCAGGAGAATCACCTTGTCATGATGGGATGTCAGGGAAGGGCATCTGTGTCTGAACATATGTATAAATCATGAAAGTGCAGCTCCCTGGGAGGGGTAACATTTCAAGCCTTAGCCAGACTTTAAGTCAATGTACATAAATTTAATAGCTGTATTTGTAAGAAAAGATTTTAACAGGGTTAGAATTAAGTGGGGAAGTAGGGCACAGGACTCTGGTCACTTATGGAGACAGAGTGATAGCATCCCTGGCACGATAGAAAGGATTATGGAAAGAGTCCTGGTTCTAGATCTTTCTGAAGACAATCCAACAGTATACTCTGGTCAATTTCTCCTCTAACAAAGACAGGCCCATATCCTATAGATACATTAAGAGATAACACATCACCTTTTATATTACTGGGGTTCATTCGTGATAACAGCCAGTGTGGTCAGAATGTGTCTTTAATTGATTCGGAGCACGGTGCCTGCCTCCTGACCCTGTGTCCAGACCTTTCTCACTTTTCCTGTCTCCTTAGTGCTCTCCCACATCCTCTGGCTCCCCAAGACTGCACACCTAGCCCCAAGCTGTGTCCATGTGTCTTTCCTGTTGGCCTAACTTCCATTTAGACATACATGTCATTGGTCTCTTGATCCCAGAATTCTGTTTTCAGTTAGATGAGAGTTTATCTGATGGCCAATACTTTCCCAATCTATACTGCTAGTGACCCTCCAGATTTTAGTAGATACAACTTGGGGGCAGGAGGAGGGTAAAAAAGAGTTCCTTGGCAAAATAAATTTGAAAAATCCTACATACTATATCACCCTCTTGAAGATTCACAATACTCATTAGCTTGGTGAAGTCTTTCAGAAATAAATTTTTGTGATGAGTTTAATATGGGAAACACTATTCCAGAATACAAACTAACATCTACATTTTTATCTTTCTCAAACATTATATTTTTCCCAGCAACCTACAGAAAAAAATGCCTTGACCTTGAGGAATGAACTCCATTGTTGAAATTTCAGGCGCTACAGTAGCTACTGCTGGATGATATTTGGCACAAGGATTCTGGTGCCAAAATTTAAATTATTATTTTTTATTACTTTTGAGTACTTTCTGCTCTGCTAAACTAAGTCAGACTTGGGGTAATTGGAATATTTCCACTTCATTTGAACAAAACCAAGGTAAAATTTGGATAAGCTTATGTTTCTGATTTTAGCAACTTCTATGTCCATTTATATACCTATTCTTTTGAGAAGTGAAATATATTCATTTTCCCATCAGTGCACAAACACCAGGCCACTCAACATTTAAAAATGGTGGCGGTTGGATTTGTTGTTGTTGCTGTTGTTGTTAACAGTAAAGTCATCTCAGGCCAGGAGCAGAGCTCTGAGATGATGTGATCAGATGACTAAATCGCAATCCCCTTCCATTCTGCTAATGAAAACATTTCTGTTTACCTGGAAATTTGGGTATTTTGGAAATTCTATTTTAAAGTTCTTATATTCTGGACAGCCTCAAAATGAGGTCACACACCTGAAAGAAATGTACGCTGCCTTAGGAACTTAGTCTGCCAAATGGAACCTGGAGGAAAATGCTGTCAATTTGAATCCCTCCCTCCCTTTCTTTCCCTCTGTGTGGCTGGAGTGCAGGCTAGTGTTCGCTCTCGGTCTGCCAGTCCCTTTTTCCTATAATGTGGACAGTTATGAGTTCTCTGGCTTAATAATATTTTAAATCAAACCTCCTTTTCATCTTTGATTATGGCAGTTAAGTTGTTAACTGTGATGGAGAATCTCCTATTTCTACCAGTTCCATTTATCCAATAGTTGAAACAGGTATGACTGGAAGCCTCCTTCTGCTCATAATTCTCCTTATTTTTTAAATGTGTGCCTACAGATGAGAATATTTTTTTCTAAACCAAGCTATAAACCCAGCATAGTGATGTCTGAAGTATAGGATTTACTGAGTTCCATAGAAATCATTTGGACAGATTTATGGACCATGTTATTCAATCATGTATTGCAAGATTCTGTTGCTGACCATGGCAAATGCAGAACAGAAACCTGTTTTGAAATCCCAAGCTTTTTAAGTAAGCCACATATGTGTACCCTTTTAAAACCCTTTACTAATGAAAATATACCATTTGTAATTTATCTTAACTATATCTTAACTCATATAATTTTTAAAACTATTTCTATAATTTATATCCCTTTCAGAAGCAACATAATGACTTTCTTCTCAGAATACTGTATTGTGCTCAGCATGGTCTAGAATTGTTAAAATGTCCAATCATTATTTTAGTGTTCTATGTAGTCAAATTATTTTAAGAGACTAAGTCTCTTAAATTGGCAATTCTAATTTCTATCATCTCCCTCAGAAGGTGGAATTCTTGGTGGATCCAGAGCAATTTTCTGATTCCAGGCATAATGTCACTGGTGGTTGTTGACTTACACTATTCCTCCTAAACACTAGCAGATAAGCAATCCCCTCTTTTGTACCTTGACTAGAAAGTTTGGAAACTTGTATCACATGACTCTTAGTGTCCCTATTGCCCATAGTAGTGAATAGATTGAAAATTCATCTTTGGATTGACTTCCCCTCCTTCCCAATTACCAGTCCCAAGTCCTATTTTTTTTAAATATATATATTTTTACTGATTTTAGAGAGGAAGGGAGAGGAAGAGATAGATAGATAGATGGAAACATCAATGATGAGAAAGAATCATTGATTGGCTGCCCCTTGCACGTCCCCCACTGGGGATAGGGCCCTCAATCCTGGCTTGTGCCTTGACCAGGAATTGAACCATGACCTCCTGCTTCATAGGTCGATGCTCAACCACTGAGTCACACCAGCTGGGTCTAACCCCTATTTTTTAGGATCATTTCTTAAAATAAACTCTGTTCGCAAACTAGTCTCAGGCTTTGCATCCTTTTGGAACCCAAACTAAGACAAGGAGCAAAATGTCAGGAGAAAAATTAATAAACATTTCCTCTGTAGTGTCCATCACTGCAACGAAGGATGCAGAAAATTTTATAGTACAACATGCTAAATGACTTCAGAATACAAGGAAATAATTTTTCAAGTAGCACTCAACCTAAGCGTTAGCTGTGCTTTTCTAACAAAAGTCATGGCGATCTATAAAGGTTCTTCAAGAGCTGAGGAGAGAAAAAGTTTGTGGACATGACAAGCTATTCGCAGGCAGTTACGGCAGGCCTATTTGTAAAAATGAGCAAGAGCTGCACTTACAGATTCTGTATGAACCCCCACTTCCCTGAATTGCTAAAAGCTCTGCCTTTGAAGTCTGATCTCTGAAAAATTGTGGACAGGGGCTGAACATTTTTACAGTTTACGTATTAGTCCTGATCTAAGGCAGAGACTAGTCTGGCCTGGATGAATGTGGATTTGTAGGGGGACTGTATCTGAATACAGAAGATAATCAGTGGTTGGCACGCAACTTGAATGATAACAGAAATAGAGAACTCAGGGGCTCTTTTAAATGTCACTAAATATGGAGGCTTTTAGCAACACTCTCAAGAGGTGATGTTGGTAACAAAGGGCTTCAGACTCACCAGCTACACATTATTTTTTTTTTTTTGCTATGTGCATATCTATGTTTAAATTTAATTATTTAAGAAAGCATGCATAATTTATCCCAAAGTAGTGTGTTTTATTTCTTCTCAATTACTTCTTCTATTTTAAAAAATAGAAACCTTCCACATTTCCTAAGGTTAAACAGCTGAACCAATGAGCCTCAAGAGACCATGAAAGTCATACAACTTGTGCTAAGGGAGGAGAGTGGTCCCTTTCTGTGTAATGTCTGACCCTGGCTTATTCCTGGCAGGGTATGCCACAGGATACACAGCAGAGCAGGAGGAAAGAGTACTACGCAGAACTATTCTGTACTAGCGTTTGTGCCATTCGGAGGAGAGCTGGAGATGTAGTGGTTTTTATCCTTCGGAGACAAATGCCGGCTGCCGTTAAAAAGTAGCTGATCTGGGAGAGTTGGGCTGAGAGCGGTGGAACAAAAATAGAACTCGGCTATAATTTTTGTCTTTAGGTTCAGGTTTCTGTAATTGATTACTGGTATCTGAGGAGAACATACACAAATAAGGGAAAACAGGGAGGGGATGAAGAATGGTAAAAGGACTTTTTAAACAAAAAGTGACATTGGAGAAAAAGTGAAATTCATTTAATGACAATAGTAAAGTCATTTTCTCTTTGGGCCAATTTTTCTCTGCTGTCTCCCCTTATTCCTTTATTTCATTGTCACCATTTTCCTTGCTAAATACCTTCTTTCTCATCTCTGAAGACGAGGACTGAATTAGGTTGTCCTGAATTACATGAGAAAATAGCCACTTTCAGCCACAGTATTGGGTACAAACATGTTCTCTAGGCAGCATATAATCTTCTATATGATTTTAAAAGAATTTCTTTTCAAATCCTCTGTGATTGATTATTTGATGGCATGAATAATATGCACCAATGTAGAAAATATAGACAAAAAAGTACCTGTGATAATGATAATCACTTTTACATTTGTATTATTTCCCCTCCAGATGGAAGGATGCCATATCGGGGTGGAGGGAAAAGGTGGGGGAGGTGGTTCACAGACTATTTGTCTTGAAAGGATTTGGAGTGATTTTTTAAAGTGCAACTTCCTAGGTCCTTCCCAAATCCCATTAAATAAGAATTCCTGGATTGTGGGGTTTGGGATATACATTTTTAACCTGTGCAAGCAGGAGTGATGTACAAAGTTTGAGAATCACTGTTTCAGGTTTTTGTTTTTTTTGGGGGGTGGGGTGGAGCAAGAGTGGGAGGGAGGGTACCTCAAATCCATGTTAAAAGAAAACTGATGTTGGGCAGCCTATCTTAAAGAGTTATTCTGGCCTGTTCTTCCTTGTATCGTAGACCACAGGGAACAAAGCACCATAGATCACAGGAGTATTAACTATACCAAGTCATATGAGGAAGAGCTGCCTCGTGCCCAGAGCTCCTATAGTCTGTAGGGAGAACATTGCCCCGGCCATCGGCAGGTCTGAAATGACTTTCCCCAAGCACGGATGGCTGACCAGACCTAGGACTGTGACCAGAACCCATGTCTTGAGTGCCAGTCACTAGGTTCTCCCCATTCCTTTAGGCTAAATGTTATGCTTTCCCCTGTGTAAGAGGTTGTTTTACTGATCAGAGAAATAGTCTATTCCTAAATTTCCAGGGGACAAAAAATGAGGAAAATTAGTGCACCTTTTCAGTAGCCTTCCTCCTCTTTACACAGACCACATTCCTGCCCTTTCAAAGGAACTGTCTTTTGGTCACACCCATAACATGTCTTTCATAGGAATAGTTTCAAACCATTGTACTTCTCAAGTATATTTGCACATTATTTATTTTGCCAGAGTATTCTGAGCTTGGGACAGGTGAAGTGGCTTTTGTTGTCATTGTTCTTGGTATATTAGTCTTACTTCACATACAGCACCCTTTCTACTCCTCTGAATAAGTGTGTGGGCTGAGAAAACATCTTCCCTTAAGCAATTCGTTAATTGTTTTCAGAGTGCATGCTCTGTAATAAATGTGCCCTCCCTCCCCTCAGATCATAGCCTTTTTTTACTCTTGGTATTTAATCTGTCTTGTATGACTATTATATGAGTGTATGTTTGACTCATTAGGATTTATCACCAAGGCTACTAGTGAGGATTGTTGACCCATTGTTGGTAAATTAAAAAGAAAGAAAAAAGAAAAAAGCCAAAAGATTCAAGAACTTTGAATTTACACCAAAAGAATTACCACTTCCTAAAAGTTTAGTTTTATACAGAAGACAGGCTCCTGAGTAGCCTAAAATTTTTAGCTTTCCCTTCTTTCAAGTGAAACATCTGGTTAGAGGCAATTTCATCATATACGCAAGTTTTTAAGCACCCAGGTGGAACTCATTAATGTGAGAGGTTCCTATCATGGGCAACAAGCAGTAGGAAGATTTCAGATTGTCTGAGATAACTAATTGTATTTTTCTGTAACTATTTATTTTATAAAGAAAGGTATTCCTAAAGCATGTAGATTTGCATAATAATATTTTTAAAACATTAATAAGTAATGAGTAATTAGAGAATCGTGCTTTATGGAAAATCCATACGAAAGGGTTGATGCCTCAGTTAGTATATCCTGAGCCTACACTGTACCTCAGTGGGGGCTTGCTTTTATTCTAGGATTTGCAGTGGTTCGTGAACTCGAGTTTTTCTTCTTCCCAATGGGTTGGCTCTCATATATCCCATTCTTTTTATTTTGTCTGGTCTCCATGATCTGAAAGGCATTATAACTTAGAGTTGCCCAAGGTTATTCAATGGAGGGGGAAAAGAAGAGTTTTGGAGACTAGGAGATTTTTTTAAAATTAAAAAAATAGTTCCCTAAAGAAGAATAATATTATAAAATTTCTGTATTGTATTGACTAGCTATTACCAGCTATGTAACTATCAACTACAAAAATATCGCCAGCATGCAGCAATGAACAATTATTTCTCTGTGAGGTATCTGCAGGTTGGCTGGGGCTCAGATAATCTAGGCTAGGCATGGCTGAGCTTCACAACAGTTGTTTGTTGATCATTCTCCTGGGACACGTGGGCTAATCAAGGTGTATCCTTTCCTTGGCAGTAAAGCAGAGATACAAATCCTTGCAAGTTCCACTTGAGCCTATTCCAAGCCTCTGTTTGTGATATGTCCGCTAAAAGTCCCACTGGCCAAAGCATGTCACATGGCTAAGCCCAATGTCAAAAGGGTGAGAGTGTGTCATCTTTCTATAGAAGTGATGTGTGTTTATTTACTGAACAATAATATGATCTTCTACACTTTTATTTTCAAAAGTTATCCAACCTTCTTATTGTATCTTAGTTGTGCTCTGTAAAACTATTGGAGGGGGCAGTCTCTTTATAGGTGCAACTGAAAATTGCAAGCTTCTTTCAGGGCTTTGGGGCCATCAGCTAACATAAATATTAAAGGGTTTGAAAGGCAAAGAGTAGACTTTTAATGTGGCAATAGTTGCAGTTGTAATAATTCTGCAGAATTGAGTTATTGGGATTCATCCCCATGAAATAATATTAGAGGATATCTTATAAATGTAGGCTACCAAGTAGAATTTACAAAAGTGATAGATAATGGCTAAGCTTTTTAAAAATCCTCACTTGAGGATATTTTCCATTAATTTTTAGAAAGAGTGGAAGAGAGAGAGGGAAAGACAAAGAGAAACATAGATGTGAGAGAGACACATTGATTGATTGCCTCCTAAATGCGACCTGACTAGAGCCCGGCCAGGGAGGAGCCCTTGACCAGAATCAAATCTGGGACCTTTCAGTCCACAGGCTGATACTCTATCCACTGAGCCAAATCAGCTAGGGAGATAATGGCTAAACTTTTGATTCAGTTCTCAGATCTCCCCCAGGGACTGTAATACATATATATGAATTATTACCCAATGTGTACACTGAAATTACTTGTTGAAGTTTCAAATCCTGGCCTCTTAAAATGGAAAATGTTATGCAAGTTGCTTCATTTTCTGATGTGCAGTTGCCCATCTATAGAATTTAACCCATAATGCCTATCTAATAGAAAGTGATAAAAATAAAATGAGATGATGGATGTGACTATGGAAACTGTTCCTCACTGTGTTTATAGCATGAGCTCTGGAATCTGTCTGCTGAGGTTGAATCCTTCCCTTACTACTAACTAAATGGTTAACCTTACAGCTGTTTCTCTGAATTAGCTTCCTAGTGATGCCATACAAATTACAATTAATTGAATGACCTAGGACAGTGGTCGGTAAACTCATTAGTCAACAGAGCCAAATATCAACAGTACAATGATTGAAATTTCTTCTGAGAGCCAAATTTTTAAACTTAAATTTCTTCTAACACTACTTCTTCAAAATAGACTCATCCAGGCCGTGGTATTTTGTGGAAGAGCCATACTCAAGGAGCCAAAGAGCCCCATGTGGCTCAGAAGCTACATTTTGCCAACCACGGGCCTAGGACAACAGAAAATTATTCTCTCAGTGTTCTGGAGGCAAGAAGTCTGAAATCAAGGTGTCAGTAGGGTTGGTTCCTTCTGGGAGCTCTGAAGAAGAATCCTTTCCTTGCTTCACTTTTAGCTTCTGGAAGTTGCCAGCAATCCTTGGCTTGTTGGCAACCTGACTCCAATCTCTACCTCCATTTTCACCTGGTGTTCTTTCTTATGTTTTCTCTGTATGTATCTATTCGTCTGTCTCTCTGTGTCCTTCCTCTTCTTCACAGGACACCAGTCATATTGAATTCAAGGTCCACTCTAATTTATATGATCTCCTCTTAACTAATTATATTTGCAAAAACCCTGTTTCCAAATAAGGTCACAGATACTATGGGTTAGGACCTCAATACATCTTTTTATGGCACACAGTTCAACCTACAATAGTCTACCCTCCTTTCCACACAACAGTAGAACAGAATTCAGCCAACTTTTCTGCTCCTTTACAATAAAGACTAACCTTTCCTCAAGTCCAATGAAACGCTCATTATTTTCTTCTAAGACCTTCCCAGAAGCACCTTTAATATCCATATATCCATGATTCTTCAAAGCCAGTTTTCTTACTTAGAGGATGATATATCTACATTTTGGTATTATTGTGAGGATTAGATGTAATCATGAAAAATGCTTAACCCAGGAAATGGCACTTGGTAGATGTTTAGTGCAAGTTTTCTTTTACTTAAATATTAGGTTGAGCAAAATAAAGTTGATGTTTTATAGGTTGTAAATGGTTGAATATCATCAAATCCTTGTGCTATAAATTTGAACTATATAGAATTACTATTTTTTACAGGTTAAAACAGTCAAATTTCAATAATTCCATATGCTTTAACCTAATACTTGTTGACAAATAAAATGTTGATGATACCAAAATAAGGTATCCTTTATTAAGCCATGGTATTTTTTTCAAGGATAACATTCCAGCCAACTTGTCTGACTCAGTAGGTGAGCATCAATCTATGAACCAGGAGATCATGGTTTCATTCCAGGTCAGGACACATGCCTAGTTGTGGGCTTGATCCCTAAGTATGGGGCGTGCAGGAGGCAGCTGATCAATGATTCTTTCTCATCAGTGATGTTTCTATCTCTCTCTTCCTTTTCCTTTCTCTCTGAAATCAATAAAAAACATATTAAAAATAGCATTCCTGCCCTGGCCGATATGGCTAAGTGGTTAGAGCACCAGCCTGCACACTGAAGGGGTGTGGGTTCAATTCCCAGTCACGGGTGCATACTTGGGTTGCGGGTTTGCTCCCCACTGAGGGTTGGTTCAGGCATGTATAGGAGGAGACCAGTCCATGTGTTTCTCTCACATCACTCTTTCTCTCTTCCTCCCTTCCTCTGTCCCTTCACCTCCTTTACTCTCTCTGAAAAGCAATGGAAAAATATTCTCAGGTGAGATAAAAAAAAATAGCATTCTTAGGAAAACTACTTTTAAGCTAAGACTAGTTATTAATTTTTTTTTATCATATAGTTACATTTGTTAGGTTAGTTAGATTGGTACATTGGTGCTTTATTACACTATTTTTAAAAACAAGTAAATGTCAACATTTTGCTTTGGAGTAATCAAAGATTTAGTAAAGAAACATGAGGCATAAATCCAGTCAATAATTTAATGATTAGTAATATCTGTTCCTGAACCAAGGGTCTCTTAAATTAAACATATATTTAAATTAGGTTGATATAGTTGTTTCATATTCTGCTATTCACAATTTTTAAAAACTTGAAGTTAGTGAGGTAACCTTTTACAATGGTGTTACAATGGCCAACTATGTATTTATTTTATAGGGGTTTTTCCAGGAGAAAGGACAAGTAATATCAATATAAAAATCCAGTGCTACTGGAATTTTCTGTGGAGATAATTGTACTAATGGAACATTTAATTGAGGATAACTTTTGAAAATTAGAGTGTTTTCCTCAGTGTCCCTTACACAGCACTGCAGGCAGGAAATCAGAAATTAAAGTGAGAAAGTGTTTAAAAAATGGAAAATGAAGCATGTCAGAATAAGATGTATATACATTAAAAGATTTGCTAGAGACTCAACCAGAAAGGTGGTAAATAGTGCCCAAGAATCTTAAGAGATTACTGATTTAATGTAGAAAAACTGTAAAACTTATGGCAGAATGGATAAAAGGAATGGAAAGTATCTAAGGCCCTGGGGAGAAACTGAGAAAATATTCATCCTTTCAACAGAAAATTTGAAGTATCTTTGGTGTGCTAGTTAACTACTAAAGCTTCTGCATATAACAGTTTCTTCAAAAAATGTGTTGAATGAATGTGAATAATGAAATAAGATGTATTAACTGACTTAGGGCCAACTTCCCAGACAGAGATTTTGAATAATGAAAATTTGCCATCCTAGCTTCAAAATAGGTAGCCAGAGCTAGAGCTAGAATTGTATAGTAAAGAACTATATTAAGACTCAGACAGATTTGAGTTCAAAATCTGGATCTTTTTCTTAAAGTATGCATGATCTAGTATACTCACTGGTTCCACTAATGATAGCATCCCCATGAAATGTGTGGGTCACATCTTCAATTACTTTTAAAAAATAATTTAAGACAAGAGTGCATATCTTTTTTAAATATTTACAGACTTTTTCCCCTTTGCTTTTCATACAGTTGCTCTTTTTATTTTGACATTTCTCTCAATTTCGCTTATCCTTTTGCTGGATCACCAACAACAATGACAATGAAGGTATCCTTGTTTTATTTGCTTGTTGTGTTTTCTATCTTAAAAAATAGTTCAATGGTTTGATGTGTACCCGATTCATCAGGTTAGCAGGTTTAGTTCTTGGGTCAGCCTTGGAAATGTATCTCACAAATATTTAATGTGGTCTTTGTGTGATTAAGAATGATTAAGTAGCTAACATTCTTATCAAACTGAACTTTAAAACACTTTTTAATAATAATGTTGACTTAATGATTGACTTAATAAATGTCAATAAAAAGAGGCAGTGACTAAGTCAGTTTAGAAAAACATTAGTTATATGAACTGGGAATATTTGTGTATAACTTTTTTACTTGATTCAATAGGAACTTGTCACAGTAACTGCTCAAGAAGCTTTGATCACATGCAAAGATTTATTTTTGCTTGTGATATAGCCTGCCCCTACAGAGAACATCCATGGCAGTTGAGCTTATACTTCTAAGAAAAAGGTTCTCATTTGATATTTGGGTTGAATTTGTTTGTATGAGCCATGTATTTTCTGCTCTCTGCTTTTTTTAGGAGAGGTAACTTTGTAATACACCTCCAATCTCAGAGGCATTCAGTAGAGTATTATAAATTATTAACTCTCCCAGGAAGTTCTATGGTCAAAAGGTCATTGATAGGGCCCAAATATAGGAAAAGTGGTAAAGTTATTCCCACTGCAAACTCATTTGGGAATCCTTTTTCTACCTAAGAAAATGTAGTACTAGTATTTATGAGGCAGAGGAGAGGTTTAGTACCCGCACTTGAAGTTTAGCCATGGTTTGTTCTTTTGAGAGGTATATCTCATATTCTAAACAATTGCCCTTTATCTGAAAACCCCCTCCCTCCAATGCCAATTCAAATGTAGCTTCTAGGACTTATTCCTTCAGAGCTTAGTCTTTATTTTCTACTAGGAGCCCAATGCACAAATCCATGCACCTTGGAAGGAACTGTGGGCCACGAGGCTGTGGTGGGCACAGGGCAGTTCTCAGTTCATCCTCCATGCCCCTGCCTGGCCTCTCCTGCCATGGTCCCCAGCCCCCTGTCTGCTGGCAGCCCTGTTCCCACGGCTCCCATGCGCTGACAGCTCTGGCCCCTCTTGCAACCACTGATGGCACATAGGAATTGGGGCCAGTGCCAGCAGTGGGTGCGAGCAGTGGCTTCTGCCCTTATTGCCCCTCAGGAGCAGGGGGAGGTGGAGAAGCCCTCAGGGGTGACCTGGGCTGATAGCCACAGTGCACACCTGCTGACAGTGCTGAGTGATCAGGGCTGGCTCTGGTGCTGGCAGCAGGAGTGTGCAGGGCTGGCACCAGCAGCAGGTCAGACTGCGATGCGTGGGAGCAAAGAATTTTCAGTAACCACCAGTGGCTTGCCCTGAAAATATGATTGGTGCCCCACTGTGGTCTGGTGCCCTGCTCACCTCCATTATCCCACTGCAGCTGAGGCCTGCTAGGTTCTGTGCACACCCCCTGGTGTTCAGCTCATGTCATAGTAACTGGTTGTTTTGTTGTTCCTCTGTTCAATCTATTTGCATATTAGGGTTTTATATCCTATCTAATAAAAGAATAATATACAAATAGGCAATATCTCTGCTACAGCCACAAGCTATGCCCACCAGCCAATCCATAGTGAGTATGCAAATTAATCCATCAAGATGACTGTGGCCACAGAGAGAGCAGGAGGCTTGGATTTCCCTGGCAATGGAGGAAGCCAAGCTTCCACAGCCCTGGACTGCCTTGACCTCCACTCAAGGCTACAAAATTTCAATTATAGAAGTTAAACAAATCCCAACAAAAATGGCTGTGGCCATAGAGTGAGCAGGAGGTTTGGCTCTGCTCAAGGCTGCAAAGGTTCAATTATAGAAGATAATTAAATCCCAGTTACCAGAGCCTCTGCTTGGATTCCAAGGGGGCATGGCCAGCCTGCAAACCACAACAGGCCCCTCACCCAGGCTGCCCCACACCCCAAGGGAACCCACACCCTAATCTGGGACATCCTTCAGTGGAAACCAGCTGGCTCCCCACCCATGTACCAGGCCTCTATTTTATCTAATCTTATCTAATAAAAGAATAATATGCAAACTGACCATCACTCCAACATACAAGATGGCTGCCCCCATGTGGACACAAGATGGTCACCACAAGATGGCCAGCAGGGAAGAGAAGTTTGGGGCGATCAAGCCTACAGAAGAGGGCAGTTAGGGGTGACCAGGCTGGCAAAGGAGGAAAGTTGGGGGCTACTGGGCCTGCAGGGAATGGCAGTTGGGGAGGATGCAGGTTTCAGGGGAGGGCAGTTAGAAGTGACCAGGCCTTCAGGGAGGGAAGTTAGGGGCAAACACACTAACAGGGAAGCAGTTAAGCATCAATAAGGCTGGCAGGCAGAAGCAGTTAGGAGCAATCAAAAAGGCAGGCAGGTGAGTAGTTAGGACCCAGCAGTCTTGGATTGTGAAAGGGATGTCCAACTGCCCATTGTTGGATCAGGCCTAAACAGGTAGTTGGACATCACTCGAGGATTTCCAGATTGGAGAGGGTACAGGCTGGGCTGAGGGACACCCCCACTCCACATGAATTTTGTGCATCGAGCCTCTAGTATGTAGATAATAGCAGTTAATTAGTGTTTAACTTGTATAGTCTCAGGTATAAGTCCTACTGGGATTTCCTTGGCAATCTAGAGTAGAAATACATGGATGTGGCATACATGGGAATCAGGGTGGATCTGGGAAAATGAGCTGTCCTGATTCCTGAGGATAGCTATGAGGTTTATGGTTGTCCTATGTCCAGAGGAGAGAAATTAATACATACGTGATTAGTCAGTCATCTAGTGGCTAAAGCAATGCATTATTTTCTTGGAAAAGAAAACTTATGGGTTATTAATGATTTATTTTAATTTGTCGGTTGGACAGAAAAATTAATATGACTGACTTTTAATGTATTAAAGTGAGGATTTATAAATAATCAGAGTGTGCAGATTAAGTTCACAGGGATAAGAATGAAATATCACTTTTATTTGTAGTCAAGATAAAGAATTAAAGCATGGTTTGTAATATTGCCTTTAAAGTAATTATGGCGGTGGAAAGATATACAAAGCACTGCATACATGTATATTGATTATTGTGACATGTTACTGTAATTAAATGTACTAGAAACACTATGTTTAGTGGAAATGATTGGTGAATTTTGCCTCTAGTCATAATTGATAGGGAGAAATTAAAAACTCTAGTATTTCAAGCTTACTTTATATGGATTTTCAAGTAAGCTATTTATGAATTAATGTGAAAGATGATATACATGAGCTTATTTCAGGGTCCTTTTTATTTACTATGATCTATTTGTCTTTAGAAATTCTGAAGATCAAGGGCTTATTTTATTTTTCTTCTAAATATTTTCAAATGCCTTGTGCATCTGTAAGACCACGATTACAACAAAAATAACCATGTTCAGTTATATGTAATTTTGCAAGAGGATGAATGCAGATGGGATTCTAATTAGAACCATTATTTATAGATTAACTACATAATGTGGGTTTGCTTTTTGGTGAAGCAACGTGAGGGACAACTGAGGACATAGGTTAACAAAGACAAAAATGTTATGCTTACAAATACTACTGTGATCTCATTCTTTGGAGGAGGACTGTCTGCATAAAGATGTATGAGAATCTCAAATCCCACCTCATCCTCAATCATGGTGGGGCACCCTGGGACAGGCAGGAATGGGAGTCACACCTGAGGTGGATAGAACTGAAGACTTTATTTTGCCTCTTGTTTATTTTCTGGCCTGCAAAAATGGTGTTCCTCCACATTTCTTCATTGATGTGATTGCTTCCTTATTCCACTGGGAGCCTCTTTTCCAAACTGTTCCCAGAAGAGCTCACAGCTCACATGTCTAGAGTCTCAATGGGGCCCCAGGTTTGAATGACAGGAAGTGATGGTAGAGCACATAATTAATGTTCGTTATTTTTAAGTCCAAAAATGTTAAGTGAACATTGTGTCTGCTCTGAAATATGATTGAAAAAGGATGGTTCTGTTTCAACTTAAGTTTTCTTTTTAAAAAAATTCAGGGGAAAATCTTGTATATTCAATTATAAATGTTCTTTTATAGCAGGTGGCTGAAGAAATTCAATTAATCAACTAGGTTTGGACAGGTGGAAGGAACAGGTGTATGGTGGTTATCAAAAGCCTTCCATGGGCAACTAATGTGCAAACAGGCCAGTAATTCTGCTCTTGTTTTCTGAGAATACATATTGGCTTTCTAAGCTCTATATAATTCCAAAGAGGGATATTTTGAGTATTAATGTTCAAGCATATTTATTTTAGAATTAAATAACAGATGCTTTCCTTTGGTTTCACTGCATATATTTTCACTAATTCTCTAAGCCTGGTGACTTAGCTGATTTTAATTCCGCTCATTCATTGCACTTCGTTGTAAACCAGAATATACTATATTTTACTTTCATGCTTCGGAATTGGAAAATGCATCGTGGAAATGAATTAATCACAACAGGTAAATAAACTGACCAAGATACTAAGGGATCTCCTCCATCATCTAAAGCAGTGGTTCTCACCTTTCTAATGCCACGGCCCTTTAATACAGTTCGTCATGTTGTGGTGACCCCCAACCATAAAATTATTTTTGTTGCTACTTCATAACTGTAATTTTGCAACTGTTATGAATCGTATCTGTGTTTTCCAATGGTCTTAGGCGACCCCTGTGAAAATGTTGTTCGACTTCCCAAAGGGGTCGCGACCCACAGGTTGAGAACCGCTGGACTCTACAGCATCATGTCTTTGGGGCGCCTGGGCTGAGAAGAGTCCCCTTGTTCTTCTGTGCCTTTTCACTAACTATGGACGGGAAGGCTAGCAAGCTGTGGAGCTCTGCCCTGCACAGCAGCAGAGACCAGTCCATCTGGGCTTGGAATGCAACGAGTCTCTCATAAAAAGTATGACAGGTATGAAATATAATAGAGGGCACTAGACAACTCAGCGAGTGGGTACATTTCTTTTAGGAAATCTCTCTGAACAATGAAATATTAATTTTGCCAATTTTTTAAATAAAATAAATAGTGAAATTTTTGTGCATCAGAGCACTAGTGATAAGTCAATAGATGTAAAACAGAGTGTATATATATATAGTTTATTTGTTTATTATTTTTTAAAATTATAGTTTACATTCAATATTATTTTGTATTAGGTGTACAGCATAGTAAAGGTTGTTTTTATTGACTTTTTTAAATTACATTTTATTGGGGTGACATTTGTCAACATAAACATATAGTTTCATGTGTGGATTACTAAATCACAAAATCTGTATATAGGACCATGTGCCCACCACCCAAAGTCAAAGCTTCTCTTGTCACTTCATATTAGGACACCTCTCTCCCCTCTAACCCTTTTCTCTGGCAACCACCGCACTACTGCTTATGTTCATAAGTTTCAGTTTTATATTCCACATATTAGTTCTTAGCTTTTTCTGTTTGACTTATTTTACTTCACATAATGTTCTCAAGATCCATTCATGTTGTTGTAAATGATGCTATTTCATACTTTCTTGTGGCTGTATAGTATTCCATTGTGTGTTTATACCACATCTTCTTTATCTAGTCCTCTATCACAGAACACTTTGGCTCTTTCCAAGTCTTGGCCACAATGAATAATGCTGCAATGAACATAGGGGTGCATATATCTTCACATATAAGGGATTTTGACTTTTTTTGGGTATAATGCCAGGAGTGGGGTTGTTGTGTCATATTTTAATTTTTTGATGAATTGCCAGACTGCTTTCCATATTGGTTGTACCAGTCTACATTCCCACCAGCAGTGAATGAAGATTGCTTTTATTCCACAACCTCTCCAACTCGTATTGTTGCTTGTCTTGTTGATAATGGCCACTCTAACTGGTGTAAGGTGGTATCTCATTTTAGTTTTGATTTGCATTTCCCTGATTGCCAGTGAGGTTGAACATCTTTTCATATATCTATTGGCTGTTTATATGTCTTCTTGGTAAAGGCCCACTTTTTTTGATTAGATTGTTTATTTGTTTGATGTTGAGTTTTACGAGTTTTTTATGTATTTGGAGGTTAAACCTTTGTCAGAGCTACTGTTTCCAAATATCATCTCCATCTGGTTGGCAGACTGTTTTGTTGTCTGTTTCTTTGATGTGCACAAGCTCTTCAGTTTGATGTAGTTCCATTCATTTATTTTTGCTTTTACCTCCATTGCCTTTGGGGTTAAATCTATAAAATGTTCTCTACCACCCAGGTTCATAAGTTTGGTACTGGTATATTTTTTTCTATGTGACTTATAATTTAGGGTCTTAGGTTTAAGTTTTTGATCCGTTTTGAATTAATTTTTGTACATGGGTACAAACTGAAATCTCGTTTCTTTCATTTGCATGTAGCTTTCCAGTTTTCCCAGCACCATGTATTGAGGAGACTATCTTTACTCCAATGTGCATTTCTGGCTCTTTTGTTAAAAATTATCTGTCCATATACATGTGGTTTTATAGCTGAGCTCTATTTTGTTCCATTGATCTATGCATCTGTTTCCCTACTAATACCATGCTGTTTTTATTATCATAGCTCTGTGGTATATTTTGAGGTCAGGTATCATTGTTTTATTTTTCAGGATTGCTTTGGCTATTCTGGACTTTTTGTGGTTCCATACAAAACTGATGATTTCTCATTCTATTTATTTAAAAAATGACATGGGGATTTTGATGTGGATTGCATTAAATCTGTATATTGCTTTGGGTAAAATGGCCATTTTAACTTTGCTGATTTTTTTTCACATGAACACAGGATTTTCCATTTTGTTGTGTCTTTTTAAATCTCTTTTAATAATGTTTTGTAATTTTCAGTGTATAGGTCTTTCAATTCTTTGTTAAGTTTATTCTTAGGTATTTTACTCTTTTGGTTCCTATTACAAAAAGAATTTTCTTCATTTCTTTTTCTGAAGTCTTGTTTTTGGTATACAGGAAGGAATGGATTTTTGCACATTGATTTTGTATCCTGCAACTTGACTACATTTGTTTATTGTTTCCAATAGTTTTTGTTTTTTTTTTTGGTAGAGTCCTTAGGGTTTTCTATATACAGCATTATGTCGTCCACAAAAAGTGACAGTTTGACTTCTTCCTTCCCTATTTGTATGCCTTTTATTTCTTTCTCTTGCCTTATTGTTCTGACTAGAACTTCCAGAACTATACTGAATAAGAGTGGTGAGAGTGGGAGTTCTTGTTTGTTCCTGATCTTAGGAAAAAAGCTTTCAGTTTTTCAGCATTGAGTATGATTTGGCTGAGGGTTTATCACGTATGGCCTTTATTATGTTGAGGTACTTTCCTTCTATTCCAATTTTATTGAGTGTTTTAATCATAAATGGGTGTTGTATCTTATCAAATGCTTTTCCTGAATCTATTGACAAGATCATATAATGTTTACCCTTCCTTTTGTTAAGTGGTATATTATATTGATTGATTTGCAAATGTTAAACCATCCTTGTGGTTTAACATAAATCCTGCTTGATCGTGATGTATTATTTTTTTGATGTACTATTGTATTCGATTAATTAGTATTTTGCTTAAAATTTTTGCACTTATATTCATCAGGGACATTGATCTGTAGTTTTCTTTTTTTGTGTTATCTTTGCAAAGTTTTGGTATCAGGATTATAATGGCTTTGTAGAATGTGTTAGGAAGTATTACCTCTTCTTCAACTTTTTGGAAGAGTTTGAAAAGAATAGGTTTTATTTTTTTAAACTATGTTTTCTTTATTGATTAAGGTATTACATATGTTTCCTTACCCTCCCCCCAGTTGGTCCCCCCCCCACTCATGCCCTCATCCCCCTGGTGTCTGTGTCCTTTGATTAGGCTTATATGCATTCATACAAGTCCTTTGGTTGATCTCTCCTTTTTACCCCCATCCTTCCCAACCTTACCTCTGAGGTTTGATGGTCTGTCTGATCAATGCTTCTCTGTCTCTGAATCTCTTTTTGTTCATCAGTTTATGTTGTTCATTATATTCCACAAATGAATGAGATCATGTGATATTTATCTTTCTCTGACTGGCTTATTTTGCTTAGCATAGTGCTCTTCAGTTCCATCCATGCTGTAGCAAATGGTAAGAGTTCCTTCTGTTTTACAGCAGCATGGTATTCCATTATGTAGAAGTGCCACAGTTTTTTAATGCATTCATTTGCTGATGGGCACTTAGGCTGCTGCCAAATCTTAGTTATGGTAAATTATGCTCTATAAATATAGGGGTGCATATATCCTTTCTGATTGGTGATTCTAGTTTCTTGGGATATATTCCTAGAAGTGTAATCACTGGGTCAAATGGAAGTTCCATTTTTAGTTTTTTGAGGATTTTAATTCTTTCTGAAATATTTGGTAGAATTCACTGGGGAAGCCATCTGATCCTGGGCTTTTGTTTTTTTGGGGAGGTTTTTCATGGTTGTTTCAATTTCCTCACTACTAATTAGTCTATATCAATTTTCCAGTTCTTCACAATTTAGTCTACGAAAGTGATATATTTCTAGGAACTTTTCCATTTCTTCTAGGTTATTGAGTTTGGTGGCATAAAAGGCTTTCATAATATTCTAGTATGATCCTTTGTATATCTGTGATGTCTGTGGTG
>PVJN01018814.1:0-38354 GCA_004026805.1 Lasiurus borealis
GTGCAAGAGGCAGCCAATCAATGATTCTCTCTCATTATTGATATTCCTATCTCTCTCTCCCCCTCCCTTCCTCTCTGAAATCAATAAAAAGTATATATTTAAAAATAAATAAATTTTATTCGATCATAAATTTTCATGAATAAGGAATGCTTCTTCGTTTTTACATCTCCCAGCACCTGACTCAGTTAACCAAACCAAGAAACTAAGTAGATGCTCAGGAATTTTAAAGTGTAACAAACACAAGTCTTACCTGACACTATCTTTGTGTAATAGGAATAACAATACCTAATTTTAGGTGTAGTTGGTGCCCTATCCCTAAGCCTTTGGCTTTCATTTCTGAGCGCCATACTAATTAGTGACATTTCATTACCAACATACAGCTCTCTGCCTGAAGACTTTTCTCATCACCCACGCTTTCTTAGTGCACACAGGGCCAGCCACCAGTCCTGGGAATGTACTGTCACTAGAAACAGCCCTCAGTGAATGACAACAGAAACGGTCCAGACATAACTCAGTATCCCCAGATCTTAAGTGATTCTCAGCAAGGTCTCAGTGTTCCTGTGTGGGATTGACCCCAAGGTTCACACCAATAATCATCTGATTTGTGCATCCTACATTTCCTTCCTTCTCTGCCCCATCTCATGTTCCGTTACCCTACCGATGACTCTGGAATCCCCTTCCAGATGCTTCCTCTCATCATAAGTCTGCTTCAAGGGAAACCCAAATTAAGACATTGTCTGCCAACATTCTTTCAGATGCTAAAAATTATTTTAATGATTCTTAATGGGGATATTTTCCAGCTCTTTAGTTTCAAGACAGAAACTAAATACTAATATTGCTGTTTTGTATATATATTAATATATAATGGCATCCTACACTACATAATATTGTTGTTTTTTTATATACAGTTTTTATTGGGGGAAAAAAATCCATATGTAAATGGACCTCACAGTTCAAACCCATGTTGTTCAAGCATCAAGTGTGACTACATATACAGACAATGAAAATAGGTGGCTGTTGCCGAAACCGATTTGGCTCAGTGGATAGAGCGTCGGCCTGCGGACTGAAAGGTCCCGGGTTCGATTCTGGTCAAGGGCATGTACCTTGGTTGCGGGCACATCCCCAGTAGGGGGCGTGCAGGAGGCGGCTGATCGATGTCTCTTTCATCGATGTTTCTATCTCTCTACCCCTTCCCTTTCCTCTCTGTAAGAAATCAATAAAATATGTTTTTAAAAAAAAAAAAAAACATCTAAAGAAAATAGGTGGCTGTAATGCTCAGTCTTAGTACCTGAGCTCAACATCTTTTCATCACACCAACATGTTTCAAGCATGTATGGTAGCTGCACATCCCCTGTAGGTGTTCGCATGGCATTTGTAGTACCTGCTCCGGAACTAAAGCAGTGACCACAGAAGCAGAAAAGTTCCACACAGTTAATCAGATTGCTTCACGGACGGGAAAAACAATTCAATCATTTCCCTTCAGTGCTTTTCTGGTCCAATCTTTTCCCTGGAGCTGCCTGTGCAACACAGGCTGAAGAAGAGATCTGGCAATTATTTGGTGTAATGAAATCAAAAAAGATGGCAAATCAAATAATGCGAGGCATGAAGTTATCCGGGAACTAGATTTCATCCGTGTTGATAACCCAACTGCCAAATTGCCACTTGAATCCCTCCTGAATCTTTCCCTCCCTTAAAGGGACCAGTTGCATTATCATTCTGGATTTTCATTTTACCATTTTCACATTCAACCCAGTTTTGATCAATTGGACGGATTTTTCTCATTCTCAGTCTATGTCAGTGGTTTGAAATATATTGAGTAAAATATTAAGACTTAGATTATCTCTATGTTTAACGTGAATGTTTCCCAATAAAGATTATTTTAAAAAATAATAAAGTGTATGTTTTCATTAATAATCTGTGGAAGGAAAGGGAACAAACAAGACATAGACAAGTACCCTTGGAATGACATACTGCTCATTAAATATATTTACTAACTTTGACCTTGACAAAATTCTTGATCCATCTGGGCCGTTTTTTACCTAACCAATGGGAGTCACCACACCTAATTTTCAGGGGCTTTAGGAAAAGAAGCGATCCTAGGTTTAACATTGCCAGTCCATGGCACGTGGTCAGAGCTGTAATTTCTGTCCTGGTGTTGCTCAATCTTCCCAGCCTAATTTCCAGTCCAATTGTATTAATTGCCTCTGAAACTGATGATGCTTCTCTCAATTCACAGAAGACCAGCTTCAGCCAAGGCCTTCATATGCTCACTATTTCAATCAAGTTCAATGACTAAAACCTTGCATGGCGGCTCGCGAGGTGGAGCGGGAAGAGCCCGGTCACGTGACATGGTTCCCATGGAAAGGAAATGCAATTTTAAGATAAGGCTAACAATTTAATTAAGTGGAAGGTGTCGCTCATCTAGGGAGAAGAGCAAATTTGAAATGATCATCGTAGAGTTTTCGTTTTTAGAATCCAGCCTACTAAACTGCCAGCTGTAAATATCCAGCTATTAGAGGGCTGCAAACATTAAATGGCACGCTGTAATTAAATCACCTAGCACAGTGGTTGGCACAAAAGGCATTCAAATAAGTATGATGACTTCTCAACAAATGGAAACCGTGAAATTGCATTACCGTACTTGCTATATCATGGTACAAGATAATTGGGATTGACATATATATAAACTGCTTCATCCTAATGTTATGTACATCTATATAGCCTTACACATTTAAGACTCAGAGACATCATTCCTAGGGAAGCAGAATTTTAAATGCCCTTTTCACTTTTTTGCCCATAAACTGCATTTTCTTTCTTTCTTGAAACTAAAGAGCTGGAAAATATTCCCAACCACTTATTCTCAGTGATTTAAATGTAAGGTTTTTGTTGTTAGGAAGAACAGACTATGACAGTCCTAGGGCTTGCTTTCTCTTCGGGACTCCAATCGTCAGGATAAAATGCATCCATGGCACATGGCCCAATTTGTAAAAGGATTCAGGTTCACACATAACAATTTATGTCTAGAAAGCATCCCCTAAATTCTCCATTTGCAATATGTATTCCCAGGAGGTATGTAATCCAAGTAAAATAAGAAATCTCTTCTATCGTATTAAATGCCCAAATCATGACATTGCTGTCTATAACAATAACACAATGTGTACACATGCACAAGCACACACACATGCACAGATTATAAGAGGCACATTTACTTAATACTAGAGGCCCGGTGCATGAAATTCATGCACGGATGGGGCCCCTAGGCCTGGCCAGTGATCAGGGTGGATCAGGTTCCCCGCCTCCCTGACTCCTCCTTCCCTTGCTCCCTCAGCACCCTGCCACCACCACTGGTCACCAGCCATTTTCTGCACCACCCCCTGGCTAGCGATCGAATTCATGTTCTCCCGGTCAAACTCCCAAGGGGACACTTTGCATATTAGCCTTTTATAAGTATAGATGCCTTTCACTTTAATTATCAGTTTCTATCAAACAACTGATTGGAAAGCTAGTGCTGTGTACAACGAACCCATTCTTTCTTTTTCTTTTCTTAGAGTAAAATATATGCATTTTTTAAAAATATTTTTTTATTGATTTCAGAGAGGAAGGGAGAGGAAGAGATAGAAACATCAATGATGAGAAAGAATCACCTATTGGGGACTGAGCCGGCAACCAGGTATGTGCTCTTGATCGGAATCGAACCTGGTACCTTTCATTCTGCAGGCCAACACTCTACCACTGAACCAAACCAGCATGGGCTATTCATCTTTATTTTGACCTTTTCAAACCTGCTCTTTCACTATTTGTAAAATTTAACAGGAAACTGAGCATCCTCAAACTCCCTTTAATTTCTGTAAATAAGACTGTGGGAAGGCAGGGGAAGTTGGGGAGGAGGGGTCTATAGGAGATCAACCGAAGGACTTGTATGCATGTGTGTGTAGGCATAGCCAGTGGAGACAGGGCAATAGGGGAAGGCAGGAGGGTGGGGGGAGATGGATGAGGGCCTATACTGGGGGGGTGGGGAGGGTAATAGGGGAAAAAATAAATAAATAATAAATAAATAAAATAAAAAATTAAAAAATAATAATTTCTATAAATATCATCAATTACAAAGTATACTGATTCAATCAAAACTGTGGCTTAAAAACTGGCTTTCTCTATCCCTCTTTATCCAGATGAATCCTGCCTCCGTCTTGTAAAAGGAGGACATAGAACTTAGTTACTTGATCTGCTACAAAAAGGTTTCAGTATGTTGAGTGAGTTACACATAAGATTGTCCTGAATATCCCTGTATTTGCATGGCTTCTGTCGAAATGGATGGTTATTTTTTCAAAACCATGTTTGCTCTTGCTCAGGCCTCCTTCCTTTACGGTCTTATTATAACCGGACAACTATGAGTATTACAATGCTAATTCTCTCCGACCACCTGCTGTTGATAATAGCAGAAAACCTTTATATGACAGACCTTTCCTTTTCCATTAGCCATGTCCATTCCATAAATAAATATTAGGATTTGATTCCTCCCCGCCTTCAAATTAGCGGGTATGTTCTTGGATGATGAGCCGTTTAATAATTCGCAAGCAAATAAATCTGACGTACAAGATCATCAGAAATGTGTAGTTTGCTTTTCTCTTAATTACAACTGAAGAAGAGAGCTGGCCCTGAGGGTTGCTGATTGGGGTGAAGATGGGAGTAGGGAGCTCATTTTCTGGAAGCACGATGCCTAGGTTGGGTCAACTTGAACGTCAACGCTGCCAATGGATCCGCAATCATGATCATAAAGCATCAGTGCTCCATTCTGGAAGCAGGACGGGAGCCAGGGCCCCTTTCCTGTTTCAGTAATGACCTACTGCCTGGCACAGACCCGTAGGTACCCAAGCCAAGTTCCTTGCAAGAAAATGAATATGAGGTCTCGCCACTGGAATGATAATTAAATGGGGACGGTTCGCTCACTGGATCTGACAGTCTGTTAGGGAATGTTCCATTAGAGAGTCGAAGTATTGGGATATATTACCGTCACAATAACTTTGAAGGCCCTTTCTGTAGGAAAATGCAGCTCCCTTCCCAGAATTCTTTGCAGAATCGTCATTCATAGACGTGCCTCAAAGGCTAAAATGTCTGCAAATACTAGTCAACTCGACGTTGTGATGCCGAAGAATGGAAAAAGAGGTCAAACTTTTCAGAGAACGTGTGCAGCAAACATGTCCCCGCGTATCTGATTGCCATGAGATTCCCTCCACGTTACCACCTTTTTAGGGATGAGGACACCAAGGCTCAGAGCGAACCAGTAGCTTAAAAAGGAGTCTCGCGATAGAGTAGATTGTACTTTCCAACAATCATCATAAGACCTCCACCTGCTCTCCTCCAATGCGACCTGAAATAAGGTCTATTCATGTGTTCCTATTGTCCCTTCCCCATTTTTCTGGGGAGTCTTATAACTTCTCTAACCAAACGCTCTTTGATGCTCTTTGACTTCCCAGGCTACGTCGCAAAAGGTCATGCAGCTTCTGCCTCGTTCTCTGGGGATGTCCGCTCTGGGAGGAGCCAGACACCAGCTAAGAATCCCGGCTCTGCTGAGGCCACCATGTTGGAGGGATCACATGTAGATGCTCCTTACAAAGCCGTACCTAAGCCTGCAGCCAACAACATCAGCTGCCAGTCCGGTGGGTGTGCCATCTGGACTGCAGCCCCAGCCAACATCTAACTGCAATGGCACACGATACCCCACATGAGAACTGCCCGGTCAGGCTCTCTCTAAATTTCTGACCCCCAAAATCATCAGCCAAATACATAAAGTGGTTGTGTTAAAGCACCGAGGCTTGGGTGATAATAACTGAGACACGCAGCTAGCAAATCCTAAAGCTAAGATTTGGAGCGAGGTGTGTGTC
This sequence comes from Lasiurus borealis, assembly GCA_004026805.1. Lineage (NCBI taxonomy): Eukaryota > Metazoa > Chordata > Mammalia > Chiroptera > Vespertilionidae > Lasiurus > Lasiurus borealis. Next base: position 5,883 of record PVJN01018814.1, read on the forward strand.
TGATCCAGAGGCATTATTTTTCCCAATGATGTATTCTCCAGGGCATATAATTCTCATTATTTTTCACATTCGGAATGTGGGGCTTCAATAGAGAGAACCTGCAGCTTTGAAATCACCTTTCCTTTAGCAAACTGCGTGGTCAGATAAGCAGGTCCAATTAAGATTAAGGTGGACAAAGTTAAAAGGAAGTACCCAGGCAGGATGCTGAGGTAGAACATCCATTAAACCATTACGCTAAACTAAAAGCATAAAAGGCGTCTTTAAGGCACTGGACTCTAACTCAGTTCTTGTGGTTTAGTGGTTACCTAGGACGAAATATATATATGTAACAGAATGAAGGTCTCTACCTTATCCTCACTCCCAAAAAATATCTCCTGTTTTATCTTCCAGAAATCAACCATGTCAAATAATTGCAAAACAGCTATTTAGATTTTAGCTTCACTCAATGCACAGAATGGAGGGGACAGGTAATGGATGCAGAATTCTAGTGGAGGCAAGCAGCTTTCACAAAGGGGAATTGGAGCCGCTGACTTTGTTCTCATCAATCATCATCAAACAAGAGACACTGAGCATCCACAGGATACAGAGAACCCTCCGATCGAAGAGAGAAAGGAGCAGAGCATCATTCTCTCCCCAGAGAGCACCGGCGAGCTCTCTAGGAATAAGGCCAAAGCCTATGTGAAGTGATGGTGCCATTGCTTACTTTCTGCGTCAACACCCCTCCTTGCACAGGGAAACCGTGGGGGTGATGGAAACAAAGAGGAAAGAATTCTGATCGAAGAGAAGAAATCTAACATGGGAGGGCCAGAGAAGGCATTACATTTAGGGCACAACAGTCATGTGATTCCTATTGTTCTCATTTGCACATGGAAGGGCGCACGGAGAGAGGGGAGGTAATTGGCTGGGAGTGGAGTTTGTTTTTGGAATCTCACTTTCTCCTGGTGCCGTGAAGGTGAGGATGGACACAGAGGTACAGTGGAAACTGAACACCAGGCTCCGGACTGCTTTTGAAACACAGGAGGGAGAAAGAATGAATAAGAACCAACAAACAAAACCCAGACGCACACCGCGTTCATCCGTCTCTGTGTTGCCTGCACCAGTTGATGTTCTGTGTCCTCTCGTTTTTCTCCTGTTGTTAAGTTAGATCAGAGCTAGAATTCCGACCCCTGACCCTGCTGTTTCCTCATTGATCTTTCTACGGGCTCCATTTTTGGCTTCTAACTTGCCTCCAAGTCACATATATAAAACCAAATCAGCCCTAGCCCGGGTAGGCTCCGTGAATAGAACGTGAGCCCTCAGCCTGTAGGATTCGATTCCAGTCAAGGGCACGTACCTCGGTTGCAGACTCAATCCTCCGCCCTGGATGGGGCATGTGTGGGAGGCAACTCTCACATCAATGTTTTTCTCTGTCTCTGCCCCTCCCTTCCTCTCTCTCTAAAAATCAATGGGAAAATATCCTCGGGTGAGGACTAATAAAAAATAAAATAAATCAAATGCATTACTTTTAAAAAAAATGATTGTATGAATTTGTCTTCATTCCTTGATGAAAGCTAAGCTGAGCAGTCCACTTCCTGTTCATAGGCATCTCTGCTCTACAACTGCCATGAGACTTGCTCATCTGATGGTTGATACTAAAGAGAAAACTGGACCTGAACCTGAACCTGACCGAGATGTTTCCCTGGACCAAAGCGGAGCCTGAGTGGGCACTAAAAACCGTGGAGACATCAATACGCAATAAATAGGAAAGGGCAGGGTGAGGGCAAGTACATAGCTGTTGCCTGGTGAGGGAATCAAATGAGGTCACGTGATGTCTTACAACAAAATATATTTCTGGTCATTAAAAAAGGTCAGATAACACATGAGCGGTAACGGTAGGAAGACGATCATTTCGGGAAGAGGTTGAAGGGACGGCTATCCCAAAAGTCAACTGTGTTGTCTTTCAGTAAAATGTTGGTTTTACTAAAATTTAATGTGAAGGATCAAGGGGTCTGGGGTATTATCCTTTGCCAGGCATTTTGCTGTGTATTTGTACGCGACTCGCATCGGTAATGAATAGGGTTTGCGTGGAAATTCTGGCTCCGGGGTAGTGGGGCCCTCGTGGGTAAACTTCGGGGCAGGTGAAGTCCTGAAGATGCCACGTGGAGGCACTGTCCCCAGCAACAGACAGAGGGCGTGCACCCAGCAGCGAGGGCGTCTGGAAAAGACCGCTGGGAGTGCAAGACCTTTTCTCAGATGCAAATGGATGTCTGGAGCGGTCACCTGAATGGCCCCCTCTACCCTCCTGGTGCTTTTCTGGAGTGGTTCCTACCCTTTTAAAAACAACATTAGGGAAACTTTAACTGTCTTTCAGAGGCATCGAAGAAAGAACCTACGTGTTTGTGGCTTTTAACTTTCTTTTTTTTTAAGTCAAGTACACTCCAGCTGTGTTGATTATAAGGTTTTTTTAAATGTTTCCTTTCCATTTCCTATTCTAGTTACCCTTTTGGTATCAAATGGATGATGGTAAGCAAAAATCTCTCTTATTTTCCCCTACTTGCCTTTTCGACAAATTTCAATACTTGAAAGTCATTTATACAGAATATTAACTCCCTGGGTTCAATTCTGTCACATTCCATCACAATAAGACTATAGACCGTGCCTTAGTCTCCCCGTGCCTCAGTTTCCCTATTGATTAAAAATGGGGGTAATGATGCTATCACTCTTACAGGGTCATTTAAATAATTAAATGGGGTAGAATTTATAAAATAGTTTGGGAACTTCCTGGTACAGAATATGTCCTTTATGCCAAAATCGGTTTGGCTCAGTGGATAGAGCGTCAGCCTGCGGACTGAAAGGTCCCAGGTTCGATTCCGGGCAAGGGCATGTATCTTGGTTGCGGGCACATCCCTAGTAGGGGGCGTGCAGGAGACGGCTGATCGATGTCTCTCTCTCATCGATGTTTCTAACTCTCTATCCCTCTCCCTTCCTCTCTATAAAAAATCAATAAAATATATATTTTTTAAAAAATAATATTTCCTTTATCCATGTAGCTATTGTAAGTACCGGGAGATAAGACCCAAGAGATCAGGAATCTTTGTCTGTATTGTTCACTGTTGTATCTTCAGTAACCAAATAGTTCGTACCACCTAATACAGGTTCAATACATGATCCCTGGGTAAGTATATAATTTCATTTACTTATTTTATTTGCATAATAACCAGGGAGACCTTGCTAGGATTCTATTATTCCAGAGAAATGGAAACTTAACTAAAGAGAAAAGCATTCAAGTCTATGGTGACCAAATAATTAGATTCAGATTTAAGGAATCTCACACTGAGTGTCTCTAATGGCCCGACAGAGAAAACATACAGCCCACAGAATTTCAAGAAGAGCTGCAGGAACATTTGTGGTTACAGCCAATGCTAAGTATTTACTACAAACCAGGGGTGAGTGTGAGGTCTGATCAAATAATGAACCAATACCCCCGGCCCCTGGGAACCTACCTTTGGGCCACTTCACAAGGGACATTCCCTCTCGCTCAGACCACATTCCACTTGCTAAGACCATTGTCCTTCCCCTCCGGACCTTCCCAGGATCCGGACCTGCCCAGAAAATTCTCCGCCCAGAAAAAGCCCGCCTAGAGTCCTTTAAAACCTCTGACACCCCACCCCTAGGTGCTGGCACCCTTTGGGGGCTCAGCCCATCTGGTCTCCAAATGACCTAATAAACTTACAGTTCTTTACCTCTGTGGCCTCCTGCATTCCTTCTTCAGCAACCCTAACATTTGGTACAGAAATCGGGTCCTCATAGTGAGCCCCTTAGTAATTAATATAAAGAAAGGGATGCTATACTAAACAGACTGATGAATATGGAGGTATGAGTTTAGAGCTTGTTGGCTAATGAGGACTGGGTGTAGGATTGCGAGTCAACGTTGATAGCTCATGTACACAGTCTGCCCTTCCACAGTGGCGTCAACATGGAGGAAAAGGTGATGAGCGTGAGGTCAGACGCCCCTGGGTTTGAATCCAATTCTGTATGAGTAACCTCTCGTGTTTATCTACTTGTAGGCTCAGTCAACTCTTATGTAAAATGGGATTAACAATATCTATTTTACGAAACTATTATGATGAGTAAATACTGTGTTCCCAAGTCACTTAGCACAGTGTAGAGTTCATACTAAACCTTGAACATTACAATCAGGAAGGTAAATATTACCTCATTGCCACCAACATTATGGACCTTATTTATCTGTAAACATGACCCAAAGACATATTGGCTTGTTTGGCTTTTTAAAATATATATTTTTATTGATTATGAGAGGAAGGGAGAGAGAAAAAAAAAAAGAACATCAATGATTATAGAGAATCATTGACTGGTTGCCCCCTACTGGGGATCAAGTCCATAACCCAGGCTGTGCCCTCACCAGAATTTAATCCATGACCTCCTGGTTCATAGGTTAACACTCAACCACTGAGCCTACTGGCTGAGCTTGTTTGGATTTTATATGAATACCAGAGGCCCAGTGCATGAAATTCGTGCACTCAGGGTGGGGGGGGGAGTCCCTCAGCCCGGCCTGCACCCTCTCACAGTCCAGGAGCCTTCAGGGGTGTAAAACTGATGGCTGGAGGGAGTAGGCCTAAGCTATCAGCAGGACATCCTTAGTGTGTCTGTGAAGGCGGGAGAGGCTCCTGCCACCACTGCTATGCTTGCCAACCGTGAGCCCGGCTTCTGGCTGAGCTGCGCTCCCCCTGTGGGAGCGCACTGACCACCAGGAGGCAGCACCTGCATTGAGCATTAGTGCATGTCATAGAGACCGGTCATTCTGCTATTCAGTCAATTTGCATATTTGCCCTTTATCCCTGCCGGATTGGGCCAAAACCAGCTCTCCAACATCCCCTGAGGGGTCCCGGATTGCAAAAGGGTGCAGGCCAGGCCAAGGGACCCCACCAGTGCACAGGGTTCGAGAGGGATGCAGGAGGTTGGCCAGCTGGAGAGGGACCACGGGAGAGCTCCAAGGTATGCCCAGCCTATCTCACTCACTCCTTGATCAGCCAGACCCCAGCAGCAAGCTAACTTACCAATCAGCGTGTCTACCCCCCTGGTGGTCAGTGCACGTCATAGCGACTGGTCAACTGGTGGAGACTGTTTGCCCCCTGGTGGTCAGTGCATGTCATAGCGAGCGGTTGAGTGGCCTTAGCATATCATTATCATATTACGCTTTGATTGGTTGTATGGACGACGGGACATTTAGCATATTAGGCTTTTATTATATCGGATACGTCACACTGAACATCCGCCAAGCATTATAGTGGCTCTTTTGGCCATTTATAAATTTTATATCCCCTATCCTAACTTTTATTTTTTTACTTACTTAAAAAACTTTTAATTTTTTTCCTCTCCATCTTGCGTACTATCATTCTTTCTCCCTTTGTCATGACCTTGTACTCTCCAACCCTTTGCCTTTAAGAAGACCGGTTTCAGCCTCTCTTGGTTGTCTCACGGCAATTCCAGCTCATCGTAATGAGCCAAACATTAGTCAACTGAGTAACTGAAAGGGACAGTCCTCCCACCGCCATTTGCCTTTTAGGAAAGAATAATAAGTTGATTCACAGCCCACGGCTCACGGATGAAGCTGGAGAGTCTGTTCCCAGCAGGCAGGGCATATGCCTTCTGTGCAACAGCTGTCCCTCCCTGCTCCGGCGTCAAGCACGGTATTGTGCTAAAACAGCGAGCAATGTCATAAAAACGGGACGATCCGGCTTCCCCTCTGCGCGCTGGAGAACGCGATTAGGGAGAATCAAGGGAGGAAAAAAATGCGATTTTTCATCAGCGTAATGAAGGCAATGGCCCGCCAACAGCTGGGCTCGGGGAAAAGGTCTAGGAGAGGAGGCTCCCATTTCTCCTTCGCTAACGAGAGACCTCCGTTACTCCCCGGCCTGCCTTCTGATGCCTTGCCAGCAGCATCCGATCTTTCTGAAATGAAGGCAGAGAGAGGCCGACAGCTGTGCCCAGCGTGGAAGCTGCCAAACAGCCGCAGCCCCTGCCGCCCGTCTGGTGGCATCGAGCCAAAGGGAGACATCGGTGACGCGCGCGGATCCCAAACAGCTGGCACGCATCAGAGCGTGTGAGGGAGACGGAGGACAGGGCGTTTCGAAGCACCATCATCGGCTCTAGCAGTGTGTTTCTTTTCAAAGCACAGGATTGCCAAGAAGTTGCTAGTTGAAGTGCATCCAGGAAAAGAGCATATCACTATGCGTGGCATCAGATGAATTTCAGAGGAAAAAATAAAATAAAACAATAAATGTTAAGTAATCACAGCGCCATGTTCTTTCACATGTATCATTCAAATGATCTTCACGCTCACCTTTTTGAATTAGGGAGAGCTTTTTTTGGTTGATAAAAAACTGATTTCCAACTAGCTTACACAATGAAAAGGATTTAGTAGCCGGTCCGGATTCATGAATATTAGGTACCTTAGAGGATGCTCTTGTCAAACTTCCATTATTTTGCCCTTGGACGGAATTTCTCCTCTTAGGAGGCGGAGTTGATTCGAAGAGAAGGGAAGTCTTTGTCCACAGTCAATTCCCTCCGCTTGGTTTTCATGAACAACCAACATTGCTTCCGTGTGTCCTCAAGATGTCCTACCCTACAGTGCGAAACGAGTATCAAAGGTCCCACTGAGAGGGGGAAGGAGGGAAGAATAGTGGAAGAGAAGAAAAGAGAAACGATGGAACATGTATAGAGGACAGGGGAGCCTAGCAGTAAAATGAGAAAATAAATTAATGTTCCATTGTGCTCCAGTTTCTCTCTAAACCAGTGGTTCTCAACCTTCCTAATGCCTTGACCCTTTAATACAGTTCCCCATGTTGTGGTGACCCCCAACCATAAAATTATTTTCGTTGCTACTTCCTAACAGTAGTTTTGCTACTGTTGTGAATGGTAATGTAAATATCTGTGTTTTCTGATGGTCTTAGGTGACCCCTGTGATGGGGTCGATGGACCCCCAAAGGGGTCGCGACCCACAGGTTGAGAACTTCTGCTCTAAACGTGAACAATAGGTTAGGATTCCATGCATCTCTAAGGATATGCTGAATCTGGCTGTCAAAGATGCTAGCCACCAGACCCATGTGGTTACTGTCACCTAAATTATGTTATTAAAATGAAATGAAATTGGAAGATTCCATTCCTCGGTGGCACAAGCCACATTTCACATGCTCAGTACCACAGGTGGGGAGTGGCTACCATGTTAAACAGCATGAATAGAGAAGGCCTTCACCACTGGGGAACGTTCCATTGGCTAGCACTGATCTATAAAAAGGAGAAACCGCCGATATCCTGTTTGGCTCAGTGGATAGAGCGTTGGTCTGCGAACTAAAAGGTCCCAGGTTTGGTTCCAGTCAAGGGCATGTACCTTGATTGGGGGCACATCCCCAGTAGGGGGCATGCAGGAGGCAGCTGATCAATGTCTCTTCTCATCGATGTTTCTAGCTCTCTGTCCCTCTCCCTTCCTCTCTGTAAAAAAGCAATAAAATATATTTTAAAAAAAAAAGAAAGGAGAAACCAAAGCTGAGCTTTTTTAAGCCTAAATTTGGCGAGCAAAATAAGGAGAAGCTTTATTCGTGCTGAAACATAGAACTCAAAATGGAAAACAAAAGGAGAACATGAAGTTTCTGATGGGCATCAGGGAGTATTGCATCAACAAGGTATTAGGGACATAAACAGTCAGAAAACCAGCAGACAGGAAGGACATCTGCCTTTCCTGAAGAAACCTCTCTGTACTCGAAAGAACTAAGAGAGATTAGAGCTAGGGAGTGAGGAAATGGTGTCTGTCATATGGAGCTCAAACTTGGGGATCAGAGAGAGATGCCTCTCAAAGTAAGAGATTTTCATGTCTAAAAAATGAAGTTGGGCCCTCGCTGGTTTGGCTCAGTGGATAGAGCATCAGCCTGCAGACTGAAGGGTCCCAGGTTCGATTCTAGTCAAGGGCACATGCCTCAGTTGTGGGTTTGATCCCCAGGAGGGAGTGTGCAGGAGGCAGCTGACCAGTGGTTCTCTCTCATCGCTGATATTTCTAGCTCTCTCTCCCTCTTCCTTCCTCTCTGAAATCAATAAAATATATTTTTGAAAAATTAAAAATAAATAAATAAATAATGGAGTTGGGTGGGTTGTTGTTTTTTTCTCAATGGAACTAAAACGTATTGTCAATTGGCTAATTGATCTGGCTGCTCCATCATCTTCATATCTTAGGGCAAATGCTAGAGCTTGCAAATTTTATTATGAATGAAATGCCAACTAATCCATTTTCTCTTCATTTTCTTAGAGGAGCAATCATGCCCAAGTAGAGGTAGTTGAATAGGCAGATATTTCACAAGTACAAATAGCCATCATCTTAAAATGGAAAGAAGACATTTTTAAACCCTTGATCTCACACGAAGTATAATGCCAGATGTCACTAAATATATATAACCTAAGAATTTTGCAAGTCATAAACCTCTTTGTGATCTCATGAAAAATCTGTTCTCTCTAAACTCCCAGATAGATTAGTACATTGACCATGAAATCCAAAAATCCCACGGTTCTTCTACCAACTAAAAATGAGGACGAAAATCAATATTTTCTCCTGTTTTTGTGACTACAGAGTGACCTATAGAAAGTACAGAATTTTTAATTTAAAAAAAAACATAAAAACATATTTCCTATGTCCTTCACAGATATATTTTAAATGTCAATATTTAAAATAAATATGTTTATTATTTCTAAAATAATATGCTCATTACAGACAAGCAGAAATTAATTTTTTAAAAGTAGAATAAAGACTCAAACATATTTGCACAACTTAAATACAATCCCTATTGACAGTTGGATGATTTCAATTTTTTTTGTTATTTGTAGCTTAATAAATATGTTTTTAGCCTACATTTACATTTAGGATTATTTTTTAAAGCTGTCAATATAAAAGCTTTGTTTATATCATTTTATATAGCACTAGAGGCTCAATGCACAAAGATTTGTGCAAGAATGGGCCTTCCTTCTCCTGGCTGCAGGCACCACCTTTGCTCCGCCCAGAGTCGCCTTCCCACCTTCCCATGCTGCCCAGAGGCCTGGAGTGGCCAGGGCAGTGCGGAACACCTGCGTTGTCGCCATGGCAACAACACAAGCGTCCCACCCCACCCCTGGTCACTCGGTGGCCGGATATGCAAATTAACCCACCATCTTTGTTGGGTTGATTTGCATACTCACTCCTGATTGGCTCGTTGTCAGCAGGAAGGTACACTCAATTTGCATCTTACTCTTTTATTACTGTAGATAATTCACTTCATGACCCTCTTTACATATTTTTTTAAAATTTTGGATCAGCACAAATTCAATGGCAACAAATACTATGGGAGATAAAATGTCACACAACATTGGGGTTTAGTGATTTTGTGTTCACGCACTGATGTCAGAAAAGACCTGACTATTATTTCCTATCTATGGGATCTTGGAAAGCTGTTAGAACTCTCTGTGCCTCAGTTTCCTCATTTGTAATACTGGATTTAAAACTTAACAGAGATGATATGACAGCCCCAGGCAGAAAACAGTATCTGCATGAGAAAGAAAGAATAGTATCTGCATAAGAAAGATTCCCAGAAGGGAAAATACTGGATGGAAGCTATACACTGTGTCAAGTCTTTCGAGCAATCCTGCCAACCTCGCTTTCTGGAAGGTTTCTGTCTCTGGTGATGCCACCAGTCATTTTTGAGTGCTATGCCCGTTCACGACTGGCTCATCTGCACTGTTTTCTAATCTTAAGTAAGTAATCATGCCAACACCAGCCTTTTTCAGCCAAAAATAAAGTTCTACACACACACACACACACACACACACACAAAGGTCAAAGCTAGCATCTGGCTCTAAAACACCTGGAAAGAAATAGCGTGAGCATCTCTTTTTTAAATATTCAGCACCCCTGTTTAAGGTCCTGCCAGCAAACACAATATCGAGGTTTATAAATAAAAATAACAATATTTGAGGAGTTTGGAAGGGATGAGTGGAAATGGTAAACATCACATGATAATGGGAGTTTCATCTTCCCGGTGTTGCAGCTAAATGAAGCTTTACAGTCGATCCCAGCTGAGAGAACCTACTGGCAGGTTGTGACTCCCCCGAATTTCGATCCCATTTCCCAAGGTTAAACGCCTCGCCTGAAGGCAGCTGCTCTGAATGACAAAGGGGACGCGGTAGGACAGCGGTGCTCTTTGTAATGTTAATAACCCCTGATGCTGGAGTCTGATGCAACTCCGGGGAAATCTCCCGGTTCCGGCGGTGAAGATCTAACTCAGTTAAGTGCACATTATTGCAAAAAAAAAAAAATTAAAAACTTTCTTTTAATTTGGCAGGAGCACGAAGATAATTTGAGAGTTCCACCTATTTAGATACTTTGTTTATGTTGCAGAACTGAATTTCCACAGGATAATACGTTGTGATACAAAATTAATGTGTGGGTTTTTTTTTCTACAAAAGCAGATGGTATTTTATTTCAGAATTCGCATATATTTATATGCTTATTAGATTCATTTTTATGGTAGGAGCTAACCAGGGTAGTGATTTTTTTTTTATCATATATTTTACTTACTTATTTGGGATTTATGCCCCATCTGGCTTCAGAGAATGAGAATGTCTGCAGAGGAATACATAGGTAAAATGAGACATAAACCCTTCATAAGTTTAATCAAAAGAGCAGAAGGAATGAGTACGTTCAGACTGGAATTAATGCAGGTTCTGCTTTTGGTTAAAAAAATAAAAAAAATCCTCTAGCCCTACCTGGTTTTTGCTCAGGGATAAAGCATCAGCCTGCACACCAAAGTGTCCTGGGTTCGATTCTGGACATATATGTGAGTTAGCAGGTTCCTCCTGGGCCCTAGGACCCTGTGCAGGAGGCAACCAATCAATGTGTTTCTCTCACATTAGTGTTTCTCTCTGTCTTTCCCTCTCCCACTCTCTCTAAAAATTAATAGGAAAATATCCTCAGGTGAGGATTATTTAAAAATCCTCTATATTTTATAATTGCTCACTTAAAAAATAAGAAAAGCCGAAACCAGTTTGGTTCCGTGGATAGAGCATCGGCCTGTGGACTGAAAGGTCCCAGGTTCAATTCCGGTCAAGGGCATGTATCTTGGTTGCGGGCCCATCCCCAGTAGGAGGCATGCAGGAGGTGGCTGATTGATGTTTCTCTCATGGATGTTTCGAACTCTCTATCTCTCTCCCTTCCTCTCTGTAAAAAATCAATAAAATATATTTTTTTTAAAAAATAAGAAAAATATTCTGAATCATTATATAAATTTCTACACTCACAACTTTTTAAAAAAATAGGAAGCATCATATAAGTACATCCAAAGAAGAAATGGCCTGGCTAGTGTGACTCTGTGGTTGGACGTGGACCTATGAATTAGGAAGTCATGGTTCGATTCCAGTCAAGGCTCAATCCCCAGGGAGGGTCATGCAGGAGGCAGCCAATCAATGACCCGCTCTCATTAATGTTTCTAGCTCTCTCTCACCCTCCCTTCCTCTCTGAAATCAATCAATCAATAAATAAATAAATAATAAAGAAGAAATGAATGTGAGGTATGAGGAATCACAAGGGCTATCAAAGAAGAAAAGGCGGAAAGTATTACAGGAAGGCTTTAAAGGGATGGTGCCTTTCATGGGTGTGCTGTGGTTGGTTTAAGGAAAGCAATAATGAATTAAGTGAAGTCTCTATTATGGGACAAGGTTTGACAAACAGTTACTGTTCAGTAAATGTCGAAAACAAAATAAAACTGGGTACTTTCACATGTTACCTTCTTTAATTAACAAACAACTGCCTTGGATTTCCTTTTGAAGAAAATGAGGTAGCAAAGTAATAATAATATACTTAACCACACAGTTTTGCAGAAAGCATTTTCACATGATTCATTTCACCATCACAATAACTGGGGATAAATTATACTGTACAAAATACAGTATAATCTGTATCCCAATGGTCTCACTTTTAGGGAAGAAGTAGGGAAAGGACAGAGAAGCTGATAAAGAAATAACAATATAGATTTCCTCAAATATCAACTGCCTTACAAACCATGGAATTTTTTTTATAAGATATATACAAGGGCTCATTCATTCACTTATTAATTTATGGAAAGTATTTCTCCATGATGTATATATAGATGCTTAATCCTGACCGACATCTAGTTACCACCTCACCAGTTGTATAGATTTAGTGGTGTTTAGTTTTTATTTTTAAAGCACGGCTGTTATAGACATTTCAGTTCTGTTGTCGGTAGTCAAATAAAATAACATTGGGGGAGTTCAAGTATAAATTACTGTTGAAGGAGAGAGAGAGAGAACGAGAGAGAGAGAGAGAGACAGAGAGAGAGAGAGATGTCAAGACTAGAATCCTTGTGATCCAGCAAGAACAAAATTACAGGCCATCTTTCAGAAACAGGGCAGAGCTGATAGCTACCCAAGTTTATCTGGTTGCATTCATTCCTCTGTCAGAAGCCGCTGGAGAGGAAGAGGGACTTGCTGAAGGTTATAAAGCAATGAAGGAAGAACCATGCTGCATTTACACTTGAGTTAGGTTTCATATCTGCCCATGTGCCTGATCTTTTGGGTTCTGCCTTTCCTGAACTCGAAGATTCTTGGGGGCTAAGATAAAAAAAAGTCCTAATACTAGACACAAAGGTCTCTAGCTACATCCGTCTGCCCTCCTGGAGAAAGACTTACTGAGGACTCGGGAACGGAAATAGTTGCCTCTGCGGCACCTCACTGCGATGCTGGAAAGAGATGCCCCATAAATTCCCGCTCCTGGTGCTCCGAGAATTCATCTCCCCCTCTTCTTCCTGAGATGCAGATTATAGCACTGCGGCACCTGTCCCTTTTCTATAAATTCCCTTCCAGCTTCAGATAGCCAGAGTTGCTTTTGTCTCTCACAAATAAAAAAAAAATTACATGATAAAAGGTCTAGATATACTAATTCCTGATTATTTTTTCCCCAAAAAATGTCAGAGGATACCGGCCATGAGGTAGGTCAAACAGTCCATTCTAACTAGTATTTTGATTGAACCTAAGGACTTCCTTCTTAGCTTCCACCACAGAATCTAGGAAAGGAGCTTGTGTGCCGGTGTCTTATTTGGGAAGTGATCATGGGAAGCAGGACTAGAGAGTGAAATTAAGGAGGGAGGAAAGCAAGGGGGAAAGTACATTATCATATTGGACATGATAACCTGACTGGTCCCTTTAAAGAGTGTATAGAATGACACAAGAACAAGACATCCATTGACTCATATTCCCCTTGTACTGAGAGTTGCCTACAGTCATTTACTACTTCACAATTCCATGTCTACCCAACAATGCCCTGCAGGTGTCCGCTGCTCTAGAAAGACACGGGGAGAAAATAATAGGTAAGGTGAAAAGTAAGTAATAAAAGGAATTGATTGAGTGAAGTGTTGTAGGGCAGAGAAAGATAAAAATAAATATCCCAGGCCTACACATAACCGAATTTAACACACAGGTATATATACCATTTCAATTTACTGATAAAATAACTACATTCTATAAGTTTAAATGACTCTCTCATGACCACAAGGTCAAGAGGTGATGAAATAATAATTGTATTAGGTTGGGAAAAGTCAATGACTTGTTTCCTTATTAACTCATGAAAAAACAGATTCAAATCTTAAACACATGTATGTGTTTTATCTTTTTTCTAATTTCTTTAGGTAGGCATTTTTGTTTTTATTGAACAAAGCTTTTCTAATTCTGTTATCTGAGAAACAAAGGGGTAAATAATAATAATATGATTATGAATAATTGAACATTTAGTAGACATAGGAAAGTTTGTAAGCCATTTACAAGCACTTACTAATTTAATTTTCCTGGCAACTCTATGACATAGCTCTATTAGAATAGTTATTTTACATATTAGAAAAGAATCACAGATGAGGGACAAAGGAGTTAGGTGATCTGCCCAAGATTACCAAAGGAAGTCCTGTCCTAAAGTGATCCCTTAACCATCGCGCTGCCCCATTGCATGTTGTGCCTGTATCTATGCTGTTCAAAGCAACCCAGTCATGAGAATTGAGTCGGAGACTGGGAAAAAGCACGGGTATTTTCTGTCTGAATTCGTTTTCAAACCTATTTTATGTTGACCACTGAACAATTGTTATTATAAAGTAACACTGAAAATAGAACTTTTGGCGTTATTTCTGAGCTTTTGCTATGTGCTAAGTGCTTTACATTCAGTAACTTATTTCATCTTCTCATCGGTCCTAGGAGATAGGATTTAGTTAAGTGATGAAGTCCGAGGCTCAGAGAACTTACCAAAGGCCACGCAGTTGCGACGATAAACATAATTAAATTAGGATTTGGGCTGAGGCTTAAAAAGCCCATTGTCTGTACACAATCCCATCATGTCCCTTTGTAGCCTAAGTATGTAAGGATATTTGTAGGGAAGATAGCTCTATTCTAACATGAAATGTGTTTTTGGACCCTACAAAGTACTATGGTTTATACTTTTTTCTTTTTCTTTTCTTTCTTTTTTTTAATTTTTAATTTTTATTTCTTATTTTTGGCTTTCCAATCACATCTAGGAGTTCTAAAAAGACATTTTTTTTTTACAGCGGTGGCTTTTGAATAAAATGATGTTGTATACTTAAAACTAATACAATTCCTTTCTGTACCTCAGTTCTCACTGCCTTTTAATACATTCACTGTAATAATTCCATGAACGGTTATTGTATTGAATTGACTTAAGTGTCTGTCAGAGGCCACCCTTTCACTAAGTAAGGAATCTCTCTTACAGAAGGCTTTGCCTTTACAGCTGGGAAATAACATTATAGGAAAGGTTAAAGAATTCACTCGACGTCACAGAGCTGAGGAGACACAATACTGACAAGGGCCAGAGCCCAATTTCTGATCCTGTCCTTTTCCGATGGGTCACTCTCCTCACATACAAGTTCTCCTTCCAGACAAAGCCATCTGTTCAGCACCCTGGACAGTGCGCAACATCTGGAACTAGCGCCATTTTTTAAAAAAAAATACATTTTATTGATTTTTTACAGAGAGGAAGGGAGAGGGATAGAGAGCTAGAAACATCAATAGAGAGTTAGAAACATCGATGAGAGAGAGAGACATCGATCAGCCGCCTCCTGCACGCCCCGGACTGGGGATGTGCCCGCAACCAGGATACATGCCCTTGACCAGAATGGAAGCAGGGACCTTTCAGTCCGCAGGCCGACGCTCTATCCACTGAGCCAAACTGGTTTCAGCTAGAACCATTTTTATTTGCTGTATTTCCACAGCCATGTCCTCTCAACACTAGGTTTTACATACAGTTTGTTGAAGAAGTAAAAGAACTGTTAATAAAGATAAAGACAGAAAGGGAGAACTTGTTCCAAGCAAACAGTATAATCGGCGTTGGTGGTATAGTGGTGAGCATAGCTGCCTTCCAAGCAAACAGTATATTACTTCTCCCTATTTATGAATCTTTTGCCCTAAATGCCTTTTTTTCTTAAGTATGTTTTTATTGACTTCAGAGAGAAGAAGGGAGAGGGAGATAGAAACATCAATGATGAGAGAGAATCATTGATAGGCTGGCTTCTGCATGCCCCCGACTGAAGATCAGATCTGCAATCAGGGCATGTGCCCCAACCAGGAATCAAACTAGTGACCTCCTGGTTCATGGGTCAACACTCAACCACTGAGCCACACTGGCCAGGTTGCCCTGAGTACTTTTTTGGGGTGCCCTCCTGTTTATGCTGATAAAGAGCTTTGCATCAGCAGCCTTGTGGATGGGCAACATGAATGGCTAGGGATGCTCCCCGATGGTTTCTTGGCAATGACAAACCAAAGAAAATTAAAATGGAATTTCATGTCAAGCAACCAGTCATTTTTCTGCGTCCTCTTTCACCGTCTTAAAATACGATTCCCTATTTAAATACCAAAAAATGTATTTCATGTACAGAGCTCACTCTGGGCTAATCTCTCAATCTACGCGTGGAATGACTAAATCTGGCTTCTCTTTCAATAAAATATTATTAATGGAAGAGCTTTAAGGAATCATTTCTTTGTGAACTATAAATCTGTCTCTCTGAATAAAGCATGCTGACAGGCAGCCTAGGAAGTACTAATGCAAGGTAACAATCTATCTGTACCACTGAACTTTATTTGGCTGGGAGAAAAAACAGTATAAAATTCTATTATGGCACATCAGCAAGGCCCGGCTCTGCCGGGGCCTTTGTATTTCTTTCACAGAAAGCCTCATAAATCATTTAAAATCATTGACCATATCTTCTGCCTCCCTTTCAGCTGTAGTTCGGATGGAAGCTGTGTTACACTCTAAATGGCTTTTGCTGCTCGGATGTAAAACAGAATTTATGTTTACTATTCTTCTGTAGACACCCACGCGTTCCTTCTGCAAGATAAACCTCCTAACGGCCCTAAATCATCCGTTTTCTTCATGTGATTACCGAGCGAATGGCAGATTTACAGGCCCAGGCCCATCTGTGCCACGAAAAGAAGAGATTACTTTTTTTTCTTCTTAATAGGAGAGATGGTATTGTTTTATGGTGACTCTTATCGTCTTGCCAGGAATCCTCCAACTTTGACCTGTAGGTAACCGTGTGGCTCACCGCGATAGCCTTCTCTGTTCTGCCCCATGAGACCAAGGAAACGTATCCACCTTTACACTAAAGCGGGGTTTCTTAGCTTTGGCCCTTTTGACATTTAGGGCGACAGACACTTTGATAATTCTTTGTTGTGGGACAACATCCTGAGCCTTGTAGATGCTTAGCAGCGCTCCTGATGCTTACCCACCAGATGCCTGTAGCACACCCACCACCCGAGTTGTGGCAACAAAAAATGCCTAATGTCGTCGCCCTGGGTAGTGTGGTTGGAGCGACAGCACACTGACAGGTCTCGGGTTTGATTCCCGGTCAAGGGCATGTACCTTGCTTGCGGGCATAACTCCAGTGAGGGGCGTGCAGGAGGCGGCTGGTTGATATCTCTCGTCGATGTTTCTGACTTTCTATCCCTCCCCCTTCCTCTCTGTAGAAAATCAATGAAATATATTAAAAAAAAAAAAGAAAAGAAAAAACAGCAGCAGGCCTTTAAGAAGTCTCTGCCCAGGAAACAGTGGTTCAGGAAACCCAGCCACCTCTGTCCAGTCCTCCCAACTCTCCAAGTGACTGCTGTTGTGGCAGCTAAAGCCCCTGCCGCCCCCTGCCCAGGCCCCTGGAAGGTCACATTTGCATTGGCCGCAAGGACGGTCCAGGTGGTGCTGGCCATGGGTGCAGTCCGCTATTGCTGGTTTGCTAATTACAAATCCTTCCCGTGCCAGCCTGCCCTGCCCGGTCACCCCCTGCTGGGCGCTGCTTGGACATTTAGCTGCAAAGAGGAGGAAAGGAAAAGGAAGCTGGAGATGAAGCTACGAATCTGGGAGAAAGAATCTATAGGTCAGTGCAAGCTGCTCGCAGGATGCAAAACAAAGGAGGGAGGCGGGAAAGGTTCCCTGAGACAAATTATCCTCATGAGGACACGAATAAGATCTTCCGTTGGGGTTAAGAACACTGGCTTTGATAATAATGAAATACGGCAAATAGCTTGGATGCTCAACAGTAGAGATCGATTAAGTTACAATAAATCTATTGGATGAGATATTGTTTAGTCATAAAAGCACATTCTAGCTAGAAGAATATATTACCAAATCCTCAGGGGGAGATATATTTATAGGATAATTTTACTTTCTAAGTAATTCAAAGAACAAACTATAATTTCTGTAACTTAAGAAAAGTTTAAAAAGGATGCATTAATAAAGACATGGATATATTTATTTGTTGTTGTTTTTTTTTAACTACCAAAGTGGGGAGATCTTGCCCGGCCGGCATGCTCAGTGGTTGAGCATTGACCTTTGAACCAGGATATCGCAGTTTGATTCCTGGTCAGGCCACATGCCCGGGTTACAGGCTCGATACCCAGTGGGGGGCGTGCAGGAGGCAGCCACTAAATGATTTTCTCTCATCATTGATGTTTCTATCCCTCTCGCTCTTCTTCTCCCTGAAATCAATAAAAATTTACATTGATCTAGCAACCGGTGGGTGTGAAAACCGGGACTGACCATGTGTCTTCAATTCAACAAGAAAATGAAGAGCCCTCTAATGCATAGAGCATCGGCCTGCAGACTGAAAGATTCCGGGTTCGATTCCAATCAAGGGCATGTACCTTGGTTGCGCAAGAAGGCAGCTGATAGATGTTTCTCTCTCATCAATGTTTCTAACTATCCCTCTCTCTTCCTCTCTGTAAAAAAATCAGTAAAATATATTTGAAAAAGAAAAAGGAAATGAAGACTCTAACCTTTGGTTAGAAATGCAAACTCTAGCTGCTATGAATCTTAGTCTACCTACTTCCTGCTTGTTTGATTCTGGGAAATTAATCTCCCCCCATTTTAATTTTCTCAAATTCAATTCATAGAGTCCATTGAAGTAGACAATCCATGTAATACATTAACACAATAATGTATTAAAGTGCTCATAACTTACTTAACGTTTGTAAATGCTCAATAAAGGCTATCTACGGCTATCATTCCATGAGGTACAGAAGTTTACGTCTTCACTCTTTCACCTGCCTGCCCGGCCCATGTAAACAATAGATAGAACTACAAACCCAGGCATGGTCTCTATTGGACATTTTTTTTTTTAAATATATTTTATTGATTTTTTACAGAGAGGAAGGGAGAAGAATAGAAAGTCAGAAACATCGATGAGAGAGAGACATCGATCAGCTGCCTCCTGCACACCCCATACTGGAGATGTGCCCGCAAGCAAGGTACATGCCCCCAACCGGAATCGAACCTGGGACCCTTCAGTCCGCAGGCCGACGCTCTATCCACTGAGCCAAACCAGTCTTGGCTCTATTGGACATTTTTATAAACAAAAATAGGCACCTAATTATGAGAACTCTTTATGCTAAGAATAAAAACTTAATCTGGCAGCATACTGCTTTGAGAGGGGAAATAAACATCTAATAAGACTTTAAATTTGCTTACATAGAGAGAGGCACGCTTAAAGAGAGCTTTAATTACTATTAGATGCAGCAGAGGTTCATTCTCCCCAGGCCAAGACCTTTGCAAGACGGTAAGAATATAGGCCGGCCAGTATTGCTCAGTGGTTGAGCATCAAGCTATGAATCAGAAGATCCTGGTTCGATTCCTGATCTGGGCACATGCCTAGGTTGCAGACTCGATCCCCAGTGAGGGGTGCAGAAAGGCAGCGGATCAATGATTCTCTCTCATCATTGATGCTTCTCTCTCTCTCTCTCTCTCTCTCTCTCTCTCTCTCCCTCCCTCCCTCTCTAAAATCAGTAAAAAAAATGTATTTTTTAAAAAGACAGTAAGAATATAATTTGAATACATCATCATTCTAGCCTTCACAAAAAAACAGACAGGTAAAAAAAAATGGGACAGGAGAGTGAGAAAAATTAAGACAGAACTGTGATTCAGTACAGAGTTCCCTTGATGGGGGAGAAACTGACTTCTCGGTGAGAATAAAGGAAAGCTTCGGGGCTGCAATGCATCAGACTGCTGTCTCCTAACATGGGGTGCAGGCCACGTGAGTCCAAGAACCAGAACTTTCCCACGTACCCACGCCCTGAGGACCGCTATTTGGAGTTCAGTAGGTGAGGATGCTTGATGAGGCTGAAATTGTGCAACTTCTGGGAAAGTCGAATTAACTGAAATAGCTCATTTGCATGTGTTTTTAATTCTTAATGCATGAGAGAGAGAGACACAGAGAGAGAGAGAGAGAGAGAAGGAAGGGGACTGCCATTCACAGCAGTCCCCAGGGTAAGCGGGCCTTCTCCTTGCGGGGCACCGGGCCAGCTGTCTGTCAGCCGTCTCACTGCACACAGGGCCTCCCCGCTCCGGCTCTGACCCGAGCACTCTGCAGTGTGCAGAGCCACGGAAAGACGCCCTTAGTTCTGCCTGGAATTGAGGTCCGGGAGTCGGAAATATTCGGGAGCTAAACACAATTTATCCCTAAGCTTTTGTTTTTATAACGTTGAGAGGGAAAAGAGCACTGGAATAATTCATTGAGGCCTTTTCTTTCTGTCTTTCTTTTTTTTTAATATATTTTATCGATTTTTTACAGAGAGGAAAGGAGAGATATAGAGAGCTAGAAACATCAATGAGAGAGAAACATCGATCAGCTGCCTCCTGCACGCCCCGCAATGGGGATGTGCCTACCACCAAGGTACATGCCCTTGACCGGAATCGAACCTGGGACCTTTCAGTCCGCAGACTAAGGCTCTATCCGCTGAGCCAGACCGGTTTCAGTTCTTTCTTTTTCTCAGGATTTCTTAGTCTTGGCGGTCTAGACATTTCCCACGTCCCATCCCCCAGGCTTCTCCACGGCAGGTTCCAGGGCAGGTGTGCGAGGCTCCGGGGTGGGTTCCGCTCCAGATGGTTTCAAGCTTGTGCACAGGCCTGAGACGTTACTCCACCCCAAGTTTTGCCTTTAAAGAGACAGCTGGCCAAGTATGTTTAGATGTAGAGCAGTGATTCTCAACCTTCCTAATGCCGTGTCCCTTTAAGACAGCTCCTCATGTTGTGGTGACCCCCAACCATAAAATTATTTTCGTTGCTGCTTCCTAACTATAATTTTGCTACTGCTATGAATCGTAATGTAAATATCTGTGTTTTCTGACGGTCTTAGGGGTCTCACGACCCACAGGTTGAGAACCGCTGCTGTAGAGGAATTTCTCCCATAGTCAAATCCACAAAACCATGGAAGTGCCACACAAGTGACTAGTAATTTTAGTAAAAGATCTGCCCCTTCCAAGTGCTAGTGTGTGTGTGTGTGTGTGTGTGTGTGTGTGTGTGTGTGTGTGTGTCAGAGAGAGAGAGAGAGAGAGAGAGAGAGAGAGAGAGAGAGAGAGAGATTCAACCAGGGCTATTTCACCTTCTAGGAAACATGAAATGCTTGGAGATATTTCCGGTTGTCGCACTAGGGGTGTTCCTAGCATCTAGTGGTCAGAAGTCGGTGATACCGCTAGAGATCCTACAAGGCACAGGACAGCCCCCCGCCATAAGGAACTTCCCACCCCAAAATGTCTAGACTGCCAAGACTAAGAAATCTTGAGAAAAAGAAAGACAGAAAGAAAAGGAATCGATGAGTTATTCCAGCGCTCTTTTCCCTACAGAAAGGAAGTCTAATCCCAGAATCACGTCTTCAGACAGAGAGGATGTTCATTCATCAGAGTCCTGGGCCGAGGCAAGACTAGTTTGTGCGCTCTAAATCTTTTTTTTTTTTAAAGAATCAATGATGAGCTGAGACCAGTTTGGCTCAGTGGATAGAGCGTCGGCTTGCGGACTGAAAGGTCCCAGGTTTGATTCCGGTTGGGAGCATGTACCTTGCTTGCGGGCACATCTCCACTGTGGGGCGTGCAGGAGGCGGCTGATCGATGTCTCTCTTTCATCGATGTTTCTGACTTTGTCTCTTTCCTTTCCTCTCTGTAAAAAATCAATAAAATATATTTTAAAAAATACCTTGCTTTAAAAAAAAAAAAAGAATCAATGATGAGAGAGAATCATTGATCAGCTGCCCTCTGCACGGCCCATACTGGAGATCAAACCCGTTTACCCAAGTATGTGCCCTTGAAAGGAATGGAACCTGGGACCCCTCTGTCTGCAGGCTGCCATTTTCTCCCCTGAGCCAGAACAGCTAGGACGGTGCGCTCTGATTCCATCAGACAGACTCGGTGAATAAAAGAGAAAAACCTGTGCCACGGCCCCAGGAGAAGACTGCAGAAATATCACCCTTGTGCTGTAACTAAAAGGAGACAACCCCTCCAGCGAGCAACAGAAGGGAACTGCCTGCATGAAGAGGCAACGAGAGAGAAAATCTGTTCCGCGTTCCATTTGGAGAGAGGCGTCTGCAAGATGCGGCTCTGGGGATGGGCTTGTGGGTTTGGGGACCAGAAGGGAAAGTGGCCTTTGACCTCCGAGGGATGCCGGGAAACGGATGCCTCCAGATCCCAGCGAAGAATGTTTGACCCCAACAGACTTCGCGCACGTGTCAAATGGCATTTTTCACAGAAAAAAAATGTGCCGCTTCTTGTTAAAATCGGAGAAAACGTCCAAATTCTCAGGCAGCCTCCCCGGGGCGTCAGCTCATCTGCTTGGCCGCGCTCCCAGCTGGAGGTCCAGATTCCCACGTCCTCTCGCTGCAGGTAACCCCGGGATTTGTTATTCTGAGCGAGAGCACGGGGCTTCCCCGTTGTCTCACGGCTCACTGGGCAGCACAAGTCTTTGTAGAGCTTTCGGGAAGTTAGATGTATACTCAGGGAGAGAGAGGAATGACAGGAGCTGGGGGAACGGGCCGGCTTGGGTTGGAATCCTGGCCGGATCCCCATCCTCACGTGTGACCTTGGTAACACCTTCACCTTCACGTCTCCAAATCTACATGTGTGAATTAGTTAATGAGGAAACACAACTACTGGGTATGACAATACACACGATTCTGCCAGGACCAGGCCTAGTTCTTGCAACTTCTACATCCAGGTTGTTGTTATTGTGTGGAGTCTGACTTCTAAAACACAAGGTCTAAAGCTATATTGTTCTACATTGCTATTTATGATCTACCTGAGACACATACCTAGCGGAAGCGAATGTTCCTCATGCCTCTTACTAATCACACTGGCGACAAAGGTGCAAGCCACGTGGGATACAGAAAAGGATACTAGAAATTTAGAGAGAGAGGGATTTTCCTATTGAAATAAATGTCAGAGTCCATATTTTCCCTGAATTTCTTCACCACGAAGAAATAGAGTGGAGCCCTAGCCGGCTCGGCTCAGTGGATAGAGCGTCAGCCTGCGGATTGAAGGGTCCCAGGTTCGATTCCGGCCAAGGACACATGCTTGGGTTGCGGGCTCAATCCCCAGTGGGGAGCAAGCAGGAGGTAGCCAATCAGTGATTCTCTTTCATCAATGATGTTTCTATCTCTCTCTCCTCCCTTCCTCTCTGAAATCAATAAAGAAATATATTTTAAAAAAATAAAGAAATAGAGCAGAATGTCTCATTAGAGCAGATCGGGAGAAGGGATTTTGTATGAATGCCCAGCCTCTGAAAAGAAGACATTTTCTTATACTCAAGTACACTCAGTACCTGGAGAGGCATAGTACCCGTTATCCCTTCTTCTGTCCTTCCTTCCCACCATTTAGCGATGACCCCCCCAAGTCCAATGGCAAGTCCAGATCTTCTAGTGGGAGGGACTGGACACACTTGTTCAGAAATACAGTGCATGAAATCTCATGCAGTCAGAGACTGCGATGGTAAAAACTCACTCTAGATGTAAAAGTCACTCTATTATTTCAGTAACGACGGCACTAGGAATACAGAACACAGTTCTGTTTAGACCTGATGGTTCCATATGAACATCTAAGTACCGAGGTTCTAACAACCCCAACCTTTGAGTGTCTTTCAGAGCCACAGGGAGAAAGGAAAGACCACAGCAGGCGAGGAGACAGATGCTGGGAGCAGCAGGCGTGGGTGTGAGTCCTGTCGCCAGCAGCTACCAGCCATGCGAACTTGGCGAGTAATTTCAACTCTTCTGAGTCTTGGTTTTCTCATTGGTCCTATAGGACTAGTCTCACCTACCTTTAAGGCTGCTTGTCGATATTAAAGAGGACAACGTACATAAGGCACGTGAGATGGCCTTAGCTGAGCTACCTCAGGTTCCCATGTCACCTTTTCCCAGAAGGGTTGCTCAGAGCATTTCTGGCTCCCACTCAGCTTTAGCTGATGACCTCCTGCTTAGCGTCTCTGCCCCTTCACGAAACTGAGCCTTGCTTTGCACAGCCCCAACCCACGGAGGTAAATGTCACTTCATTTGGATGGATTCCCAGATGTGACCTGGGGGACTTCAGAGTACAACCGTCTCAGCCAGAGACTCACCCAGTGTGACACGCTGCCATGATTACTGCAATTATCTCTGACCTGACCTTTTCAGAGCCTTCTGGATCCTGCACCCCCATATCTTTGTATTTGTCGGGATTCTCCAGGAAAAAAATAACAAGACAGAATGAATAGGGCATGGATGTAAAAAGGAATTACAGTGGTACCTCGAGATACGAGTGCCCTAACATATGAGATTTTTGATATACGAGCCGTCGAGAGAGCGATTTTTGCTTTGAAATACGAGCAACATTTGAGATGCGAGTCATCGCGTGGATCGGCCGGCTGCACACGACCCACCAGTTTACCGAGACTCGAGCGTCTCCTAGTTTCCCACGCCTCAAGGTTACGGAACGAATTAAACTCGTATCTCGAGGTACCACTGTATTTTAAGGAATTGGCTCACAAGATTATGGATGCCGCTACCTGGTGTGGCTTCTGTGGGGGAAAAGAGAATGGGAAAGAGCCCACGGTATCAGCCCTAAGTTTTCTATCAGCGCCCTACAAGATGGGGCTTGCTTATTTATATTTGTTTCAGTTGGCAGAGAGAGGAGATTTAGTTAAATGCTTCCATCTTCCTGCTTGTTTGATGGATTGATTTCTGCCCGAATCCCTTTAGTCCGACGCGAAAGGATTAGTCACAGTTGGGGCTAATCCCCGAAGCTTTATCAGTCTTGGTTTCTACCTTAATCACCTTCGACACGCTCTCAATGAACCAGGGGCTGGTGTACTTCATTACAGACAGGGACAGGTTTTAAAGGAGATCTAGCCAATGAAGACCTCGTAGTTCTCCAGAATCGCTATATTAACACTTATGCACACACTTGTTAAAATAGCTTATTGAATGGCCGAAACCGGTTTGGCTCAGTGGATAGAGCGTCGGCCTGGGGACTGAAGGGTCCCAGGTTCGGTTCTGGTCAGGGGCACGTACCTTGGTTGGGGGGCACATCCCCAGTAGGGGGTGTGCAGGAGGCAGCGGATTGATGTGTTTCTAACTATCTCTCTCCCTTCCTCTTGGTGAAAAATCAATAAAATATATTAGAAAAAAAATAGCTATCGAATGTGTACTGCGTGTCAGGCACCACGCCAGCCGTGAGGGTTACAGCAATTGATAAAATAGACTGTTCTTACCAGAATGAGAATAAGTGACTGCATGACTGAATCTCAAAGTGTTAAAGCCCATGTGAATCTAAGAAAACTTTTTCCTCTTAAATAAGAATGTGGCTTCATCTGCAAATGGAAAGGCTAGGATTACTGTAAGACCCAAATTTTTTTTTTAAATTGTCGCAGTGACTAGCACAGAGCTGAGCACATTTAAAAGTCATATTTATAGAGCTCTTGTTATCAGCAATGGGAGCGCTTAGGAGTATAGCACTCCTGTGATTTCCCACCCTATAATCAGGGATTGTTTGAGCTTCAGATATCGATGGATTTCGGGAATGGATTTATACACAGTCTGCTGTAGATAAGCAATTTCTTAGCAGTTACCTAGACCAGTTGGGTGCATCCTTCAGTTATACAGTATATGCTCTTATGCATTAATACATGTTTTAGGGAGCAACGGAGCCATGCGCTTGGCTCTGAATAAAATATTAGCTTTAAAGAGCTGATTTTTAAAAAATATCCTACACACAGAGAGAATGATCTCCATCTGAACTAATCGGTAGCAGAACAGTCTCTGGAGACCCGCAGAGAGCTGCACCACTTCTATGATTTGTACGGCAGTAACGATTATACAATTTGTATTGCGAAGACAAATGCGAACTTTATGAGTGATCATCTATTTGAGATCGGTAATAATGATAATAAATCCCATCTATTGCAGATAATAATAATAGTTATAGTGGCATTTTTTTATATCTATTTATGTGTCCGTCCTACGTATGTTGCATCTCACTTAATCATCTGGCAGCCTAATGATAGCATCTGTTATGTCCATTGACACAGCAAAGCCGGGGCTTGGAACAGTTACGCCTTTCGCTGGTGGAACTGATACGCAAACCCGGGCATTCTAAACCCAGAGCCATGCCCATGAGGAGTACACGGGACCAACACACAGGCCGTGACCTCGTGCAGACATGCCTACCTGCCCGAAGGTGCTGCTTCTCTCTGGATGGGCAGGGGCAGGCTGGTCTGCTGGAAATGAGCAGCTTTCAGAGGCCAATGGCGGTCAAGAGGGGACTTCGGTCACATGGAGGCTGCCAGCCTTTTGCCAAGGAAGCAGCCGCCACACCCGGGCTGAGAAAGCCACACTCGCGGTGAGATCCGTGATTCTGCACACTTCTGTGGTGCTGTGCGACTTCTGAGCGTGCTGGGTTTTCGAGCATTCTCTAGGAGGGGGAGAGAGAGAGAGAGAGAAAAAAAAAAAAAAGCCAACTCAGTAAATCCCAGTATTTTTCCTGCCTTTGCCAAATTTGACATCTTTCAAAGTAACTGTGGGGAGCACGCACGATCTCTGCCAACTGCATGATTTAGCGGCGATGAAATCTCTCTGAATCAAACCCATTCGGAAATGAAAAGGAACCTGCTTAAGAATTTCATCGCGCCGTTGGATACCTACTCAGAGATCAATCACCCCGCTCCGTTCTGCAGCCCCGGTATATTTTTAAGCGTTCTTTTTTTTTTGCAGCTTGCCTATTTAGTTAAGGGTAGCGCTTTTCAAAGACCAAAGATTGAGCAAGAAGGAGGAGGACATGAAACCTGAACAAAGAGTTTCTTTCTATTCTGCACAATAGAAATGGAGAAAGATGGTCTATTTTCTTTTGCGCTCTTTCTCCCAACGAGGTGGTACCTAGATTCTCAAAACGTGAGCGTCCTTTCCCCGAAGGAGAATAATCTCTCTCTGCAGGGCAGCAGGTGGGATGAAAGAGCTGTTTCTCACTCCACGGGGGATTTCTCCCGATGAAAGTCTATTTCTGAGGCTGAATATGATTGGGTGAGCGGAGGGCTAAACACGTTGCTATGGTTTGCGCTTCAATGACAATAGAGAAACGTGTGTTCATAAACGTGGCACAATAGGAAGTAACTTAACTATCCAGAACGGAAATATACATTTTAAAGAAAATACTGAATATATATTGGGAAATAGAAAAGGTGTGAACTTTACCAAGGCTCAAAGGAATAAAAATAGAACTGTTGAATTTGGGTTTACCCAAGGATTTAGTAGATAAGGACCAGAAAGAAATCCTTGGCTCTCACTTTGAGTCTCACTAAGGCAGATATTTCAGTGATGACGGGTGCAGACAATTCACTTATGTAGATACAAGTGCGCTGTGTTTAAAGGTGAAATCAACAAGGGAGACACTTCTTTCTCACAATAAGGATGTTTACAAAGGACTAATATATGGTGATTTATAGGACTGATAAGAAAACGCTAAAAGTTAAGTATGAGCTAAATTCTCCTTGAGGGAGTGGGGGAAATCTTATATGAGAAATACTGCATAGCCTTTATCTTCCTCTCTCTCTCTGGAAGAAGTTTCAATAGAATCACACCTAGAAGCCATTCGTAGACTACAACCATCTATGAGTCATATTTTCTGGTTTAGAAACCAACAGCCTTTGATTAATAGCCCAAATGGATTTCAACAGCCGTCAACTCTAATGTGTATCCATCCGCATGGAATTGGTATGGAGCTCCCAACATCAGGGATAGACTTGCAATTGTGTTGGCATAAGACAAGATTTTTAAACCGGTGTGTGTTCACTTTCCAGAAGCCATCAAGTTGCTAAATTGTGATTAATTACTTGGATGCAAACATGCATCAAATTATTTTATCACATAGTTACCCGCAACTTCCTTATAAAATCCATCATCAACTGAAGTGTGTGTGTGCGTGCGTGTGTGCGCATGTGCGTGCACTTAGAACTAGAAATAATAATTGGTCACCAAAACATAAATAAAAATATAGGTTATTAATAGGGAGAACATAAAATTTATCATCTAAAACGGATAATCTTGAGAGTTGCAGGGGACACACTATTAATAATTGCACAGATAGCACAGACATAAACTAGGATGTAGGATAACATTATATATTAACAAAATACTCTCGCCCTGATCAGAGCATGAAACAACATAGCATGACTGGAGGGAAGGAGGGTGCTTTGGGAGCAGTTGTGTACATGTGTTTCCACACCCTCCATTTCCTCGCTGGTAAGATAACAAAAGGTACATCTAACTTGGATTTAGTGTTACAATGCACCAGACAAGATCATATTAAATCTCATACTGACCAAGTCATGTTGTTCCTATTTCCCTGTTTTACACGTGAAGCAATGGATTAGGTGCAGTTAAGTGACTTGCTCATTGTTACTCAGCAAGTGGTGAAACTGAAAATATGAACTCTGACAGCCAGTCTTGTGTCCATACTCTTAATTACTGTGCAGTCCTAAAGATAATGATACCAAGCTTTCATAATTCATGTGAGGGCTGACTAAGATGCTGGATGCCAGACATCTAGCATGGTGCTCAAAAATAATAGAAAATAAAAACAGAGTTACTGCCGAGACCGGTTTGGCTCAGTGGATAGAATGTCGGCTTGTGGACTGAAGGGTCTCAGGTTCGATTCCAGTCCGGGGCATGTACCTTGCTTGCAGGCACATCTCCAGTGTGGGGCGTGCAGGAGGTGGCAGATCGATGTCTCTCTCTCATCGATGTTTCTGACTTTCTATTCCTCTCCCTTCCTCTCTGTAAAAAATCAATAAAATATATTTTTAAAAAAAGATTGAGAATGACTTTAAAAAAAAAAAAACAGAGTTACTAAAAATAAAATAAAAGACAGCTATCAATGCCTTTTATATATAAACTAGAGGCCCGGTGCACAAAATTTGTGCAAGTGTAGGCCTTCCTCCCCCCAGCTGCCGGCACTGGCTTCCCTCTGGCATCTGGGACCTGGGCTTCCCTGCCAGCCGGGGCTTCATTTGGAAGATCATCCAAAAGGACTCCCAGTCTAATCAGCATATTATGCTTTTATTATTT
This sequence comes from Lasiurus borealis, assembly GCA_004026805.1. Classification (NCBI taxonomy): domain Eukaryota; kingdom Metazoa; phylum Chordata; class Mammalia; order Chiroptera; family Vespertilionidae; genus Lasiurus; species Lasiurus borealis. Next base: position 34,799 of record PVJN01018814.1, read on the forward strand.
TAGTTTTTTTATTGATTTCAGAAAGGAAGGAAGAGGGAGATGGAACCATCAATGATGAGAGAAAATTATTGATCAGCTGCCTCCTGCACGCCCCCTACTGGAAATTGAGCCTGAAACCCAGGCATGTGCCCTGACCAGGAATCAAACTATGACCTCTATAGGCCAATGCTCAGCCACTGAGCCACAGTGGGCTACTAATGCCTTTTGGAGGTTGCTCTCCCGGACCCACCTGGGAGCACATTGGTGGTGACAGTGATTTATCATGAGACCCTTTGCTAATTCTGTAGCTAAAGCTTTCACTTGACGAGAAACATCCATTAACTTGATCCATAGTGAATTCTGTAAATCAGTGGTGAGAATGAGGTAGCAGGTAAATTAAATTACTTATTTTCTCTCAAATTCCTTAATGTCAAAGAAGCATTTACATTGTCTATTCATACTTTTACAGAACTGTAATTAAATGTCTGAGAATGATGGACACCATTTGAAGTATTGTGCAAATAGAGAATTATTAGAAATTAACCTGTTGGTGGGTTATCTCAAACATTTACAAAACAGCCAGAAAAAAACAAACAGCCTGTTAAATGATTAACACAGCAATCACATGACCAAGGAACCAGTAAGTTAAAGTTTGTTCATTCTGCGAGTTCATCTCACGAGGAGAAAGTTGACTAAATTAAACAGAGTAAGAAATGTTCACATCCAAGTTGATTTGCCTTCTAAATAAATTTTACATGTACATATATTTTTTTTTCATATGCTCATACAAGATTTAATACCTGGGAAAATGTTCCAAAATAACATTTAGGAAGACATTTTAACAAAACTCCCCAATCAGAGTTTTTGAACTTTATGACTATGATTTAGGATGCTAGCGGCAGATAAAATTATTTTCCATCACCCATTTAGAATATTTGATTACTAATTTACATAGTCAAGGCTTCTGAATATAATGAATGTGTAAGTCACCTTAGAGAGAGGGCCTTTTCAGAATTGAAAGTAAGTACCCTGTTGCCATCGGTCCAAGAATACTAATGAATACCAATGAATCAAATACATGTCTACTCTATGTGCCAGGAAGTTGGATGTTGGTTAATACGAAAACATGGGGGTAAAGGAAGCAATCTTTTACTAGTAGATCATGAAGTTCCATCTTTACCCTCCAACTCTGAGTGATTTCATACAAGACAAGCAAGACGTATGTGTTGATACCCAAGAAAAATTGTTTTGATTTATGACAATTCACACAAAATCACAATGGTCTTCTTTTTTTAAATTCTTAACCATTTATTTTTTTCTTTTTTTTTAATGTGTTACATGTATACATATCTTCCCATTGCTACCCCGCTCCCAGGCCTACTCCAACCCCTCAGTGTCTTGTGTCCATTGGTTATGCTTCTATGCATGCATACAAGTCCTTTGGTTGATCTCTTATCTACCCCACCTCTCCTTAACCTTCCTGCTGTAATTTGACAGTCTGTTTGATGCATTACTGCCTCTGTATCTATACTATCCTTTTGTTCATCAGTTTATAATGTTCTTTATTATCCACAAATGAGTGAGATCATGTGGTGTTTCTCCTTCATTGAGTGGCTTATTTCACTTAGCATAATGCTCTCCAGTTCCATCCAAATTGCTGCAAATGGTAAGAATTCCTTCTTTTTTATGGCAGCACACAATGGTCTTCTTAATGTCATTCTCAGTGGCGGTCCATGTTTGAATAAAAAAATAATAATTCAAAAGTTTGGTTACAAACAATCCGAAATTGCCTTCAAAGTTGAGTTTCCCAGTGCGTTTCTCCTCAGGTGTTTCTCTTCTGATGACCAGTGGGCTTGTTTTCACGTAGTACATTCTCAGACTAACAGTGAGGCTGGGCATTTAGACCATGGTATGTAACTGGCTCCTGATAACACTTACCACGCTGGGCAGAAGTTGCCAGCTATAGTCCTTTTTCTAAGAGGTCCTATCAATCTCTGACAAACAAACATAAAGTGAGACTTTAATGAAAATTCCAGTAAACAATTATCATCCTAGATATGCCCTATATAGGAGTGACCAATACATTGAAATAAACATCGGAATACTTGAGTTATACCTATATTAGATTCTGCTAAGAATAAACATCTGTGTATGGATGAATAGATGATCCTGTGGATTATTAACCAATGAAGTTAGCTTTAAAGAGAAGCTCTAGATCTACCTTATCTAGCGTATGTGATCCTGACCTTGCAATGCAGGTAAAATGCCACAAAGGCATGTTTGAAGCCACAACTTTTTTTTTTAATATATTTTTTATTGATTATTTTTTACAGAGAGGAAGGGAGAGGGATAGAGAGTTAGAAAGATTGATGAGAAACATCGATCAGCTGCTTCCTGCACACCCCCTACTGGGCATGTGAAGCCACAACTTCTTAATATTGGATTTGAATGACGGGTGGATGTTCTGGCTTCCTATAGTTTTATGGTTTAATTTGTCTCTGCTTTTCCTTTCTCTTTATGCTATAGAGTCTTTTTAAGAAAGTGTCAAGCTGAAACTGGTTTGGCTCAGTGGATGGAGCGTCGGCCTGGGGACTGAAAGGTCCCAGGTTCGATTCTGGTCAAGGGCATTGTACATTGGTTGCGGGCACATCCTCAGTAGGGGGCGTGCAGGAGGCGGCTGATCGATGTTTCTCTCTCATAGATGTTTCTAACTCTCTATCCCTCTCCCTTTCTCTCTGTGAAAAATCAATAAAATATATTTAAAAAAAAAAAAAAGGAAGTGTCAAATTATCTCATTTTTGTTCCAGGAGCTGAGGGACTTGGTCTTATCAACCCCAAGAGTTATATGGGCCGAGGCCAGGGCTGAGGCAGTATTTCCCAGTAACTGGAGTGGTGACCTCTTATATCTCAGGAGAGAGAGCCACCATCCTCTTCCCCACCTGAAGATTTTTCTTCTCTCTGTGCTCCAGGAATCCATATGCTGAAGAGAGGAGAGTTTTCCTTTTCACAACATTAACGTGAACATTTTTATTCCTGCCTTGTCCATTAGTAACGGTAAAGGGCTATACAAAACTTACTTTTTGGGGGAGGAGCCAAGATGGCGGCATAGGTAAACACCTACACTGCTGCCTCGCACAACAATTTCAAAACTACAACTAAAAGACAGAACGGACATCATCCAGAACCACAGGAAAGCTGGCTGAGTGGAAGTTCTACAGCTAGAATGAGAGGGGCTCACAGACACCCAGAGGAACTGCAAAAAGCTGAGGTACGGAGACGCGCGCGCTGAGAGAGCGGGTGCCCGAGTACCTGTCTGGCTTTCTCTGACGGGAGGGAAACGGAGACTCCCAACGGCACTGAACCCCTTATCCTACGACACTAAACCCCAGATCCAGCCGAAACTCATACGGGGGGAGTTTGGACTGTGAAAAGGGAGAAGTGCACGGAAATTTAGGGGAGTCGCAAAAGATAGGAGGGTCTGGTCCCGGTCACGCACGCGCGCACACACAGGGTGCCGGCGCCACACTGAGGACAGATTGCTGATTCTGCCGCTGGCTTTTGCGACTGGGCGGGAGAC
>PVJN01018815.1:0-38842 GCA_004026805.1 Lasiurus borealis
CCATTCTAATTTGCACATTGTGTGCTGTTCCCCAAAGGAGCCTTACCTGTGCTCCTAGGACAGAGCACACACTCTCATCCACCATACAGGCAGCCCCCAGGTGAACACTGACCGCTCCGTATGCCGGGCATCTTCCTCAGTCTCCTCCAACAATTCATCCCAATCAACACCGTCTACACCTGACCCCACCTTTAATGTGTTGACTAAATGTCCAAAACTGTAGAAAACTTTCGTAAAAAGTTGTTTGAATCAAACAGAGGCTATGCCTGGAAGCAAGATCTCAACAGACTGAAAAAATTGCTTCTGAGAATAACAATTATGCGGTTTCTTTTATGCATTTGCGATTCAGGAGAGAACACAAGGAAGATTCCATGAAGATGGCTGAGGAAGCGAGGAGGGTTTGGGTTACAGGCTGCACTTTAGAGAAGGGGTCGAAAGAGGGCATTGCAAAGAGGCATTCACCCAGATATCCAGAAACAATTGGTAGAGCTTGCTTTCAGTCAAGATAACCTTTCAGTAAAGAAGTTGTAGGCCTTGGGCATGTCTGTCCCAGTGAGGAATTAATAATCAGATCACTGTGAGGTTACTTTCCATAGACCCCCTTTATCATCTCCAGTTGTAAACCCCTGTGTGTCACAAGAAGAAGACCCCCAGCTTCCTGCTCAGCGGAGCCCATGAATGAGATGCCAGGGAGGCCCAGAAGCCTGGCACTTGCTGGAGGGAAAGAGGGAGCAAGACGTGGTCTTCAGGGGCAATAGGGGTCCCAGAGCGGATGAACAGCAGGGACTCAGTGGCCATGTAGAGAGGTGAGGCCAGGACTGGCAGCGAGCCCTCGCTCTCTTATCCAACGTGTCTGTGTAGCTCATTTGGAGGCAAAACCTGCCCTGAGCTGAGGCTATTTATAATCTTTTATTTATCCCATTATGCAAGAATATTCATGGTCCTCCCTGAAGATGGATTCATGTGCCTGGTGCGGAGAGCTGGCCTGGACCTGGCCGGGCTGTTGCACACCAGGGAGATAAGCGGCATCCTGTTGCCTCCCTAACATCTGAAACCTGAATTCTGGGGCTCAGGATAATGTCTGTGATCCAAGGGACAGCACGTTGTATATGGCATCAGACACAAGAGTGCAGGGACAGACAGGCAGAGGTTTGGATGGAGGTGTGGGTAGACCAGGGAATAGGTGCTTGGGTGGCACGTCGTTGGAAGGAAAGAGGAGGGTTAGTGGAATGACTGTAGAGTGAGGGCAGGAGCTCTTTTCTAGGAATGGTGATGAGTTTCAAGTTAGACATTTTCCTTTCAGAAATGGAATTTAGAAGGAAAGCCCAACTGTGCGGTCTTCCGTGGAAAAACGGGCTGAGGGCACAGCAGAAGAGTTGCCAGGAGGAGCTGCTGGAGTCCTGCATGTGGAAAGACCAACAGTTCAGGGCGGTGGGCTTGTGTCCGGGTGCCCAGGGCTGCTGCAGCCTCTTCTTGGCCTCTGGGTGTGAGGGGCTGCCCTTGTACGGGGCTGCTAGGAAATCCTGTCAGTTGGGTAGGAGGGCATAGGCCCAGGCCCTCTGCTGGGGACTTTGTGCAGCCGTCTGGGGGTTGCGCCTGGACTCAGTGAATCCTACTCTTTCGACTTCAGGCAAACACCCTTTCCAGAACCAGGATTGCATCCTTCCCATGACCCCCCTCTCCTTCTATCCCACCCCTCACTGTCTAGGCTGAGTCTTCTCACCCTTCAGGCCTAGGAAACCAGCGACAGTGCAGAGGCAGGGAAGCCAGGAGTGATGGGAAGCTACAAGGCATGGTTGTGATACCCCAGTGCTTGATCTGCTCACAGGTGATGGACAGACAGTGCATTGCTGTCTAAAGTAAAGGCTCCCCGCTTCCCCGCAGAAGAACAGTTGGAGTTGGGCTGACCCTTGAGTAATATTCAGTCCACCCTCCTCACCTTATAGGGGGAGAAACTGAGGGAAAGTGGTTCTGGGACTGACTGCCAGGTTCTTTTTCCTTCCTGAGTTCTGCACTCTGGCTTCTCAGCAGCCCCTCCACCTTGCCTTCCTCCTCTATCCCAAGGACTCACACATTTTAAATATTTGGAGACTGTTGTCACTCTGGTTGTTGCTAGCCAGCAATCCAGCATGCATATTTAGAGACTTCCCTGCTCCCTCTCCCCTCCTCCCACCCTGTGATCCTGGGGCTGCCCAGCTGGGCTCAGTTCTCCCACCCAGGAGCATGGGCATCCGGAGATGTGTGAGGGTGGGAGAGGTGGTTCACAGGGAGCTGAACATGGGAAGAGCTTCTTGCCCACTCTGAGCAGGAGTGGAGTCCATGCCCTCCACCCCTCAGCCTGGACAGTGGCCATGGGCACCCCACGAGTTCCTGAAAGGCCCCTCATGTCTGAGGACGTTGGAACAGTGTAGCCACTGGATCCTGGGCCAGTTATTCAACACCGGAGCCTCAGTTTTTAATCTGGGAAGTGGTATACCAGTCACCACCTTAAAGGGAGAGCAGGACTGGAACCTCCAGGGTTACCTGATCTTGTTACTGATGGCATCTTCTGACCCCCAAAGTAGGACAGGCCTAATAAGGCAACTTAGGGGGACAATGGGGAGATTATTTAAAAAATAATCCATGAAAAATCCAGAATGTTTAATTGGGTTTTTCATTGGTGAAAATAGGTATTGAATTATAATTATTAATAAGTGAAAGTGAATGCCACTTATTTGGCATGTTTTAGTTTAGTTTACATACTATATTTTCATTGACTTCCCATAAGTATTAAGGTAAAAGTTATTATTATGGAGTTTCCCATTTTATAGATGAGAAAGCTGGGTTTAGAAAGGTTAAGTGAATTTACCAAGATGATAGAGTGGACAGAACCAAGACTCAATCACCCAGTCTTATCTTCTATCCTAGTTAAATTTTGCTCCATAGTACCCCATTCTAAAATCAGGAAGATAACTTGTGTCCTTACCTACCAAATCCATTCCCTTGTAACGATTTTTTGCCTTCCAGAATTAGAATCAGATGGGCAAATACACTGTACTATATTCATGCATTGGACATTACATATCAGTACAAATCAATAAGTTAGAGCTGTGATTTTCAACCTTTTCATTTCATGGCACACATAAACTAATTGCTAACAGTCTGTGGCACACTCTTGATGATCTGATAAAAAAATAGGTACAATTTTGGTTGACTTACAAGAGTAATAATAGTAATTACCTACTCTTTTTATTTCAAAGTGACATTTTCAAAATCAGGTGCCTAAATATTTGTATATAAGGATTTCTGGTACCAAGAATTAACCAATCAGATATAACCTTATTATGAGATGTGACCAATAAGATGCAACTCTATTATATGACCTATATTTATGGTTCAAGACAGGGCATTTACATGGGATGGCTACTGTTGTGTTGGCTGTTGTCCTTTTTTTTTTTTTTTTTTTTTTTTTTTTTTTTTTTTTTTTTTTTTACAATCTAAGGGAAAAGAGGTCAGTATTCATGACTAGTCAGTTACTGTGGGTTTTAAAATCCTTGCAGCACACTGGTTGAAAATTGCTGAGCTAGAGCTATATATATATATATCAACGTGGATAAGATTGAGGGAACATATGTTGAGAGAGAAGTGAGTTGCAGAAGAATATACACATGTGATACCAGTATATGTTTAAAAGGATCAGTATCATGTTTTAAAAGTAATAGTGTGTGCTTACCACACAACTCAGCAATTGCAGTCTGAGCCACTCACAACAGAAGAACAAAAACTTAAGCTTACACAAAAGCTGCCTCACAAATGTTCTCAGAGCAGCTTTATTTGTAATAGCCCCAAACTGGAAACAACCCAGGTGTCCTCCAGTTAAACATTGAACACTGGTCAGCAATAACAAGAACAGTTGATAGATACAACAAGCCGAATGCATTTCAAGAGTGTTCTATTTAGTGGGGTTGAGGGTTAAAGCCATCTTTTAATGTTTATATGCCATGATTTCACTCAGATAACTGAGATGGCAAAATAATAGAAATGGAGAATAGATTAGTGGTTGCCAGGGGCTGTGGCTGTGGCTGGGAAGGGGGTCCTTGTGATGGGACTGTCTGCTCTGTGTCTGACAGTGGCATGATCCCCTGAATCTTTTCTGTGTAAGCTTGCACAGAACTAAACACACACACTCATGCTCACAAACAGGAGTGCTTGCAAATCTAGTGAAATCTGCCTAAGGCCAGTGTGTTTTCTCAGCATCACTTTTCTGGTTATGATCATTGCATTACGGTTTTGCAACATGAAAGAAACTGTGTGAAGAGTATTCAGACTCTATTATTTCTTAACCACTGCATGTAAAGCTGCAGGTATCTCAAGATAAAAACTTATAAAAAAATAGACCTACTGAGACAATAAAGACCCAGTGTAGCATGGTGGTAAAAACTGGAATGGGAGACAAGAAGAGAGTGGTGTTGACTTATGCTAGTAGGTTTCAGTACATTGGATACTTCCTTCCTAAGTTGGGTGGTAAATACATGGTTGCTATGATCTTTGGTATTTCTTTGCCAAGTTTGAATTACTGGTATTCCATAGTTAAAAGCAACAAAAATGACCCAACGCTCTGCTTTGGAAAGGAGAATTAGAGCAGAGTAACAAGGATTTTAAATGGGTGGTGTGTTGTATCTTGTGTCTGACCTGCCTTTCTGAGTGAAAAGCTGCCGTCTTTGGCTACTTGGCACAGAGTTTGAAGAATGCCTGGAACTCGGTGACATGACAATGGTGACTCTGCACAGCCCATCCCTGTCGACTAAGGCATTGTTCCAGCCGCTGGAGGAAGGTCTTAAACAGGTGATGTTATTTTAAGCAGCATAAACCAGGGTCTGTGTTCTGTCTGGCCAGCATCTTAGAGGGCTCTTGCAGCTGGACAGTGGGCAGGGAGGATGACGTGAGAGGGGGAGGGCTGGAGGGTAGGGACAGTGCCTGGCTGGGGATTGTTGGCAATCAGTGAGGAGAGCTGAGCAAAGCCCGGGGAAGCAATGGAGTGTTTCCCAGGAGCTCTGGGGTTTGTTTGGAAATTGCAAGGATTTGATGTCTGTTGAGTGTCATTAGTGTGTGGGGACCTGGGCTGGCCTTGAGAGCCAAGCTCTGTCCCTGCTCTGCAGGCTGACCTGATAAGTGACTGGGGGATTATGACTCAAGAACACTTAAATCAAAATAGCAGCAGCCTCTGCCTCCAAGATTTCTTGCTCCAGCTTTGCTGAGAATAAAATACTCATGATCCCCTAATGTCCTTCTTTCTCTACCTGCTGGCCACTGTAGCCCAACCATGCGCCCAAGCACCCAGGCCAGAGCCCAGGCCCAGGCCCAGGCCCAGGGCAGGCAGCATACTTTAAAGTCAGCCACTGGCCCTAAAATGGGGAGAGACTAAAGATTTAGGTCAGCCTTGAGAGAGGAAGGAGAGGAAGCAGACTGCCCTTAGTTTGGCCACACTGCCTTCCTGGCTGGCTGTACCTCACAGGCTCTGCAACAGTGGGGAGGTTTAAGGTTGGAGAAGAGCAGATGAAAGAACAGAAAGGTCAGCTGAGGGTCAAAGTGCTGGAGTGGTTTGCATCTGTCCTGAGTGAAGAAGCTGGCCCTCAGCAGCCTCCCATGTGTGGTGTGTAGTGGTGTGGGAGGGGCAACACGGCTCACATGTAGGAGGCCATGCACCAGGTGCTATGGGAACGGGGCTCTGGAAGCTGGGCAGCGTACACCTTGCATGATTGTATGTGAGTGGGCCTGGGCACTTGCAAAAGCAGTCATTTAGAGCAAACTGGGAAGCAGCTGATCTGCATTAGGTACCATAGGAAGGTTTTCCAGATGGGATGACACCTCACAGCAGTTTTGCAGGTGGGGCTTTTGCCTGCTGTATAGATGTCGCAGGGAGATGCCAGTGTCTGCTTCCCACTGTAGAGCCCATGACTGTCACCCATCATGTCTGACCAGTGGTAATGTGGTGGGAGACAGGAAGGGCATGCTTCTACCACCTGTCACCTGCAGCTTAGGAAGGTCAGGGCTCCTTATAGATCTTCCACACACAGGCAGCCTTCCTCTTTGTCCTGGACTATTGTAAAAGCTGGCAAGAAAATGGCCAGGGTGCCTCATACCAGAGGATCCCTATACCTGTTAGAGGTTCCATGCACAGGATGGGGGATAGCAGGACAGAGGGGGGATAAGGGTCGAGTGATTGGGAAAGATGATGGTGGGAGGAGACTCCAAGAAGCAAAGAGGTGTTTCCTTCTGTGAAACAGGCCCCTGGACTGCCGCTTGCTCTCACATCTGTCTTCTGTATAACGGTACCCCAAGTGTTGATTTCTGGGCACTATTTGGAAAGCAGGACATGATTGGGAACAGGCCATAGACTCCCAGCATGCAGGCAATAAAACCATTGGTGATTCCCAGTGGGCCCACCCACTCCCTCTTAGACTTCCAGGGTATATTCTCCAGCCCAGAGGGCTCCCTCCGTGGTTCTCAAGACAGGAAGTAACTCATGCGAATGAGCACTGTACTGTACTCGGGACAAACCTGTGTTTCCGAATGCCCCCAGCCTTCTCAGGTTCCAGCAATAACTCCTCAGCACCTTTGTCCCCACAAGCTAACACCACTCTCACACTTCCTCTCTCCTGGTAGCTGCCTTCACACCTCATGCTGGTGGGCTCCTCTTGTCCCACACCCACCTTCTCAGATTACAGAATCCCAGGATGTTTGTTTCCATCTTTATGTTTCCTGTGGGCTAACTCCTCCCTCATTCTGCAGGTTGCTCCCACACCCACAGGACAGGGCTCTCAGTAACGGAGTTCTTTCAAAGAGTTAGAGCACATTTGCATGCTGGATCTTCCTTCTACCTGTGAGCTGGGGAGGGACAGAGAGGAAGGGAGTAGGAAAGATTTCTACTTCACAGCATTGCTTGCCAAAGCGTTAAGTTATTTGACTCCAGATAACACGGTAATTAACAAGGTAATAGGATGCAATCTATAGGCACTCATGCCTAAAGGCCTCTGGTCCTAAGGCCCTTGAAAAAAGGCAAAATTGAAAGCATCTATAATCTCAAAGAGGATGGCATGATCAGAGCTCTCTGTGGCTGGAGGGAGGTACCTGGGGCTCCGGGGCTCCCCACTCAATGGGCAGCAGCCCAGGCTCTCAGCTCCCAAGAGAGTCCCACCCTCAATATATAGACTCAGGAGGTGGGAAGTCTGTCATAGACACTTGACTGCCAACCTTCCCTCAGCAGGCTCATAGCCTACCTGAGAGCAGCCTTCCATTCGGTATCACTCCTCTAGGATGGGGTGGCACAGGGATGTCAGAGGCATCTGCTGGCATCCCAGCCTGGCTATTTAATGGAAGTTGACCTTGAATGCCTCTCTGCACTTCACAGGGTTGTTGTGAGGGTGAATGAGAACAGCTGCAAAACCCTGTGGAGTTTACAGAGTGCTCATTCGCATGAGATATTTCCTGTTTTGAACAACTTTCTGAGGTTTTACAACAGGGACTACCTGCCGGGTATCTGTTCACACCTGCTTCCTCCCTATGATGGTTACTCATTCATATAGTTCACTGCACATGTTCGATGGTTTCTGTAGAATAGATTTCTAGACATGTATAACTATGGTTCTAATAACATGGCTATTTTTTAAGTACTACCAAATCAAAACCCAAACAAATTTTGCCAAATGACAAGTTCACTAAAAGGGTCCAAAGAATAGTCATTTTGTGCATGCTTGCCTCATGTCAAGTATTCTCAGTTTTCTAAATTTTTATTTTTCTAGTGGGTGAAAAATAACACCTCATTGTTTTAAACTGAGTTTCCCTGATTACAAGGTTGAGCATCTTTTAAATATATTTTCTTCTACAAAATCTCATTCATATCCCCTCCCTCCTCTTCCATTGGGTCTTGGATTTTCTCTATTGATGTGTAGTAACTCTCTATGTTCTAGATATTGATTTATTTTCCCTGTTGATCTTATTGCAAGCATTTCCCTCTAGACTTTCTTGCTTGCTTCTTTCTTTAACTTTGTGATGTCTTTTGATGTATAGATGTTTTAAATTTCAATGTAAGTATTGCCTCTCTTGAATTTTCAAATGACCAAATGTTCCAAACTTACAGAAAAATATAAAGAGTAATATATAATCTACTCACTACTAGCTTTATAAATGTAGTATTTGCCATGTTTAAATATTCCCACCATCTTATAATTTTTATTTGGAGTTTTAGTTTTCTTTAAAAAAATGAAACAAAACAGAAAATGTTTATTTTTTACAGTAAATTATAATCGTATTACTGACATGTGCTATATAGTTCCATGCTGACCATCACTCCTTGTGGTCCAGATCTTTCCTTAAGATTTACTTCATGGTAGTGCTTTTAGTGAAAGCCTGTGTATGTTAAATTCCTCTAGTATTTTTATGGCTAAAAATGTCTTTATTTTGCTTGCACCTTAAATCATAGCTGCAGCAGTGACTGCAAGCTGCATTCCACATCCTAGTTCTCCTTCTCCCTTAGACACAGAACTGGAGCACCAGTTTATTTAGGGCAGCTGTGTGCTCAGCAGAAAGACTACATTTTCTAAACTCTTGGAGCCATGAATGGCCAAATAGATGTAAGCAGAAAGCACTGAGTGGGAAGGACTCTTCCTAAAAGGGACCGACTTAGTGAAGAGGGGCACACTCTCACCCTTGCCCCTCTCATGGGACATAGGAGCCTTCCTGAGACAGTAAGGAGAGAAGCTGCAGCTAAGGAAGCTGAGCAGGAGCAAGGGGCATGGGCCCTCAGGCCTTATAAAGGCTGCTGCATTCCCACCTCTGATGCGAGAGGAGGAAGCCTTTATCTAGTTTGTTTACATCTTTGTTCTTAGGTCTTGGATGCTAATAGCAAAATTCAATTCCAGGTTGACATTTATTTTCCTTTCTCCCTCTGAGGGTGATGTTCTATTGTCCTTGGCATCTCTCCTGCTTGCCAAGGAGTCTACTGTTAGTCTAATTGCTTTGTCTTCTTAGCTGGCAATTTTAAAGTTTTCCCGTGATCCTTCTTATTCCTTAATGTGTCTGTGAGTGGACTTATTTTTATTTATTTTGCTAGACACCTAGCATGTATTTTTTATTTAATGACTCATGTCTTTATCCAGTTTTGGAAAGATTTTAGCAATTATCTCTTCAAATATTGATTTTCTGCCATTCCTTCCATTTTATTTTTCTCTGGAATTAGATTAATGTGAAAACCTCCCTCTCAATTTTTCCTCCCTCTCTCTGAACTGCATTACGTATATCACGAGTGTGTACTGGGAGAGGGAAGGCGTTTCTGGGCGAATTTCCTAGTTTCATCTTCCAGATTATACAAAATTTTTAAACAGTGTCCTGAGTTTTTATAAACTACTACATTTGTAAAAATAAATGACATTTTCTTTTTATTTCTAGGATTTCTAATGTGTTCTCTTTTTTTAAAATTCTTATTGCTGCCTAGTTTTGTTCAATAATTTCTCGTTTCTTTCAATATGATAGTTATGGCTTCATTTTCCTCTAAGAACATACTAAAGGTTCTGTCCTTTCTGGGCTTTCCTGCTGTCTTTTCTTAGGACAGTACCTTCTCTCATGTCACCAAGCTCATTATCCCTAAGTCCACCCAATTATTAGAGTGGTGATATGTCTTTACATGCAGGTCAAGATAGATATTGAGAAATTGTTATTTACAAAAGAAAGAGAAGGGACATTTCTTGACCCCAAAGAACTTATAATCTATTCTGAAGTTAGAACAAACACAAGACAAAAAGATGGAAGGAAATTTTTGAACCGGAAGCAAGAGTCAATTCCAACCAACCAGGTGGAGGCAGATATGAAGAAAGCAGTGAACTGAGTGGGAGTTCCAGAGAAGGAAGCCAGTATTTACTGATCTTCCATCGTGAGCCCCTTGATGATCTCTGTTAATTCTCAGTATAGTTTTATGAGGCAGGATTTATCATCATTTTATAAAGAAAGAAATTGAGACTTAGAATGATTAAATGTCTTGCCTTATGTCACTGAAAGTAATAAATAGTTCTGACCCCACACTGTTTTCAGAATCCATGCTGGTTAGTTCTGGGAAATATTGGCAAAGGAGGTCAAATAATAGTGGTCCCATTTTAAGGCCTTAAAATGCAAAGTTAGAAAAGTGCCACAGCAATTTTATTCTAAAAGGACTCCCCTGCAACATTTTCCATTAGTTGTTCCTGTACTTTGCTAGAGACAGACCTTGGATGGATCAAAAGGTATTGACCAAGGTTCTTAGCAGAAAAGAGAAGGAATTCAGAAGGCTATTGATGTTTTTGTTAGTTTGTTTTTATGTCTACACCCTGGCTTCTTTGACTTTTTCTGGAGGGCTTAGAGTAATTTGAATCACTACACGAAATGCTGTTATGAAATAAACTATGGTTGGGGTTTGATGAATTCCCTTGGAAAGTGAGGTATTATGCTTAGAGATGGCTGGGTGCTGTAAAGTTTTATGTCCCTGAGTTGGGAATGATGGTTTCCTCAGAATGGCAGAGATGTCACTAACTTAGCTCTGTCTCCTGAAATGTGTGGCAGTGAAGTTTATGGCACTGAACACCATCAACCTGGATGCAATGCCACCTCTCTTCTGGAACCTTCTCCGCCTCTTCCACATAATCTGGGGACATAAGCAGGGCATATTTGCTACAAGTATAGCTTGCAAGCTGCCCGAAGCAAGATAGAAATTTCACTCTGCTGCCAATGTAGAAAACAACAATATTTATGTGACGTTACTGTGAGCATGAATTGAGGGAAATGGTTCATTGTGCTGCAAACAAGTAGGGAAACCCAGCTAACAACTGAGGTTTTGGGCCTGAGCTGAAAGTGTTGGAGAAATTGGAGGCAGAAGAATGTGTTCCTCTGGGCCTGCCCCTCCTTCCAAAATGCCATGAGAAAAGCAAGAGAGAGAATTGAGCCAGGAGAGTGCAGGCTGTAAATTATCCACATGACTACTTCCCAGTGTTAGCAAGTATAATGGGGAGATAGGACTGACTGTAATCTCCCTTCATGATAGAACCTGTGTTTTGTGTTTCCTTTATTACTTTTATTTCCATGCATTCACTTTCTTATTCATGCATTTATTCTGTACGTGTTTGTGGGGTTCCTACTAGGTATTAGGCAGGTGACAGAGGCCAGGATACAATGATGAGTAAACACTAGAACTTCCTGATAAAGCTCATAGTTCAGGGGAGAGGCAGATATTAATCAGTCAGAAACCACTGCGGAATTACTATCAACGAGTTCCTGGGATTCTGACTAGTCTACGTGTCAGGTGCTGTCAGGAGCTGAGAATAAAGCAGTGAACTGGGCAGAATCCCGCCTTTGCAACCCTTAGGACCTAGTACAGGAGACGAAACACATATTTTCAAAATACACCGCTAATATAACCTCAGATATTTACAAACGCTATGATAAAAATAAAGCAGGTAAGTGGTTAGAGTGTGTCAGGGCATCCAGTTTATGGGTGGGCCCTGTGGAAGGGATGATTCTTGAGCAGGGAACTGGAAGATCTGAGAGAGGATCTGGGGAAAGACATTCCAGGTGAGAGAATAGCATATGCAAAGGTCTTGAGGCTGGGAGGACCTTGACTGTGTGTGGAAACAGACTGTAAGTGTCCAACAGTGGTGGGAATGAGGTCAGCTATAGCTGGAGCCCAGAGGGGCCTGGACCAGGCTGTTGGTGGTGGAGGAGGTGAGATGGTGTGAGCTATGAAATGCCCTCTATCATAAGAGGATTTGGCCTGTCAGGGAGCTCAGGGCAGACTTTCCTGAGAAAGATCTGAAGGCTGAGTAGGGTAATGAGCTAAAGATGGAAGGGCAGAATATTCCAGCCCATAAATGAGCAGGCTCTGTGGGAGCACGGAGCTGGTTGGAGGCCTCTGACAGACGTGTGTGGCTAGGCAAAGATGAGGATGAGGTGAAGCTGGAAAGATGCACAGCCCAGACCTCATGAGGCTCTGTGCTAAGGGCTGTGAAGAGATGTGAGCAGGTTTCAGCCGGGGTGGTCTAGTCTGATGTGTGTCTTGGAATGCATAGTGAGGAAGCTCCATTTTCTGATTGACATTCACTTCTGAGAGAGGGTCTCCTACCCCATTCTATAGACAAGAGAACTGAGTCTCAGAAAGTTGATGGCATGTGGCTAGGCACACGGCCTTGCCTGGCTCTGGAGTCTGGAGAGATGGCTCTTTGTACCTGGCCACTTTGCTGCACTAGGCCCTTCTCCCCCACCGTTAAGCCAGTGCACTCAGTAGTGACCAATACAGTCGAGGCCATTTTTACATGTTCTTTCTCAGACTGGGGGTCACTGTGTCCCCCTTTCCATCTTTCCAGGGTTTTGACTTCTCTCTCTGGGCTGGACAGTTCCAAGGATGCAGGTGTGATCTTCATTTCCCTGCCCTAATTCACGTTTTTGAATTCAGCATTGTCTTTTCCATGGAATCCTGAAGGGGTGACATTGTTGCTAATATTCATTTATTTCTGCCAACATCATCCGTCATCTCTCCTTTGCTCGCTCCCTCTGTCCCTCTAACTTTTACTAGATTCTAGCAAAGCACCAAGTTTTTTCCAGGCCAGTCTCAAGAAAAATGTATGAAGGCCAGCTGTCACAGATTCAATTGATAACAGTGTGTGAAGTTGGCAAGATGTTTCCCAGAGGTGGTAGGGGGTATGAAGATAGGCAGGGCCTTAAAAGAGGGAAAAGGCCTTAAAAGAGGGAAAAGGATGCAGAATGAGATTCCCAAAGAAACTTGCCACTTTGCCTCAATTCAGTCCAACAGAGACAGAGTAGAGAAAGCCTGGGATAAAAAATGTTCTTGGTCCTGGCCAGCTGGTTCAGTTAGTAGTGCGTCCTACTGTGCACCGAAAGGTTGCTGGTTTAATTCCTGGTCAGAGCCCATGCCCATGGCTGATTGATGTTTCTTTCCTCCTCTCCCTTCCTCTCTCAATAAAAAAAAAATTTTTAATGTTCTTGGTCCTTCCAGTTCTCACAGACTGTGATAACAAGATGTGAGCTGAGGAAATATGAAATTGTCAGCAGCTGTGGAATAAGAGGCCCAGAACTGGGGCCGGCACTCCATGGACCACCAAGGAACAGCAGACACTGTCTGGCCTGGCACGAAGGTCTATGGATCCTACAGGTGAGGAGGGCTGCTTGTGTGTTACTGTTTTAGGTGGCTGCTGTTGTGTTTATTTATTTACTGATTTATTTTGCCAGTCAGATTCAACCTTATTGACAGGCCTCAGCCTGCCCCTGGGCCCTCTTCCACCCGCCAACTGCAATACCCACAGAAATAATTAGTTGCCAGGGTGTCGGGAACAGATGTCGAACTGACATTGTCCCTTTACTATTGTCAAATTTAGCAGTTTTCCTGCCTCCCTATAAATTACCGACCGCTTGCTGCCTTCCCCTTGCTGTCTGCCTGCCTGGTGGGCTTTCCTCTCCTGTCAGGAACAGAGCCAGTGCCTTGGAGCTGACCTTGTCCTAGAATGGACTTCCCTTCATCCCCATTCCAGCACTTTTCATCTCATTTATTTTCCTTTGATGAGCGTGGAGGAGGAGAGTGTGCTTGGTTAGGCTCTAGTCTCCCTTCCTAGGAAAAGCTCTGGCTCTCACTGATGCTCAGAGATCTGGGGCCCAGGAGCCATGGGGATGGTGGAAGGGGGACATTCATTGCTTCATATCAGGGCAGTGACTTTGTCTCCTTGAGCATCCTGAGTCTTTTTTTGCAGATGCCATCAAAGGTGGGTGCACTTTCACAAGCCATGCTCTATTCTGAAAAGGACACACAGGGCGGGGTGTTGGGGGTATGGAGGGAAATGGTGCAGTTGGGGCTGCAGAGTTTACAAAGAACACTTCATAATACTGAGGTATGCCAGGCACTTTCCTTTAACTGAAACTGTGTACTGGGGTTGACATTGGGGGTGACCATGGGGCTGGTGGAAAATTTGTTTACTCATTCACTAAACTAATATCTAAAGAGTGCCTTTATGTGCCAGGCAGTTTGCTCAGCTTTGGGGGTGCTGGAATGAGTGGCCCTTGGTCCCGCTTTCGAGGTGTCTGTAAGGAGCAGGCTAGGAGTCTGATGGGCCTTACTAAGGAGACTGGACTTTTCCATGTAGGTACTGGGGATCCACTGAACAATTTTAAGCAGGGATGTGATATCATCCAATCTCATTTTAGAAAGAGGATGAATTAGGGACACGGTACCAAGGACACCAAGATCTCGTTAGAAAACTCCTGTCATTGTCTGTCTGGCTGAGAATGAACAGGGCCCCCCAGAGGCTGAGGGAAGAAGGTAAGGAGGGAAAAGATGTTTTGGAGGTACCTAAAGGATTGGGATTAAATTAGAAACATTTTGTAAACCCATTACCTTATGGCCCAGAGGAAGTTAAAGGGTCTATCTCAGGTTGTGTCGCCTGTAAGAGTTGGTAGAACCAAGATGTGACTTCAAAGTCTGACTGTTCCGGGCAGTCTGCTCACCACGTACAAGTGGCTGCTTCTCCCCCATGTGAAGACCTTGGAGATGTCTTCTGTAGCCAAAACTTGGGACTGGAAGGTGGTCTTAAAGGTAGACTCATCCAATGATTTACATGGACATGGCTTAGTCTTCACACCAAAGCTGTGCCCAGCACCTGCACATAGGGAGCTCACCACCTCCTGGGACCGCCCACTCTATCCTGGCAGGATTTCCCCAAACTACACCCAAGCCAGTCTCCAGGAGATCCTGCCCTGCTGCTAGTTCTCTGAGAGATCATAAGAACCAAACAAAACCCAGCACACAGCAGATTGGAAAGCTCCGGATGCAGTGAACTCATCCCAGAAGCAGAAGCTGCATGGGATAGGGCAGGTATGAGCTCAGATGTTTGTCAAGTATCAACTCTGGGAGATTGGGGAGAGTGGATGAGTCACCTTCTCACCCAGGTCAGCTGACTGAGCAGCTCCTATCACTGAGGACACTTCTCATTTGGTCAATGTAGGAAACTCATCGGTAACATTTCACTTTCCAAGCCCTGCATTTCTAGATTCCATACTCGGCCGCTCCCATTTCCTGCTCTCTGTGAGGTAAGTAAAGATCCACCAGGACTTGTTTGCTCCTGTGGACAACTCGCTCACTGCCTCCTACATGCAATGAGGAGTGAGCCAGGTGAACTCTGAGATCTGCAACACTGTCCTGCTCACTAAAACTATGCGACAAACCTCATTATCTGATTCATCAGCTCAGATACGAATAGCAGCTAGGCTCCTTTCTAGCTTTTAATTGGCTGCAAAGTCATGTGCGATCCTGACCTCTAACTAAACTCTTCCCATTAAGCTTTCATGTTTACATAGCACCATAAATTTGGCTCATCAGTTCTCCAGGAATTTCTCCAATTTCTGCTTCTTTCTGTGAAGGCAATTATCTTCCTGTTTGCCTTGCAGGTCTATCTGAAGCCTGACCTGACCTATACACACAGAGCTTATGAGTCTGCCCTCTGCTCTGCATGCCCAGCCTAAGCGTGTTTCAGGCTTCCCCTCCCCCACCAGCTCAATGTGGGAACTATCCTCCAGCTTCCTCTCTTTCAATCATTTCTAGGTCTCTTAACCCTCTCTTGCTTGCTTCACATTGGCTTGCATTGTTTGGCCCTCTCCTTAGCCAGGCATCAGCACATTTCAGCATTATTCAAAGGATCCTGTGACTCCTCCTTCCTAAACTATGGAATACAACTTTTACAGCAGTAGAAACCCAGGAAAAATGTGAGTAGTGACAGAAATGAAACAAATATATACCCAACCAGGGTTCAGGAAACAGAGAAAATATGCCGGGGGGAAAAAAGACAATTTAAATAATACTACTACTAATAATTATAACAATAATAAATAGGTTGAGACTTTAGTTGCATAATGTATAGCATGTAAAAACTAAAATATTGTTAGCAATAAAATAAAATACTAGAACCAACTGTGGAACAACACATGGGTGAGATATAAAATGAGTCACAAAAACTATAGAAGGAATAACTAGATCATTGTAATGCATAAAAAAAATAAAAGACTAACAAAATAGGAAGATTTATCCTGTGGAAAAATAGAAAGGGGAGAAAAGCTTTTAAAAATATGGAAATACTAAGTAAAGACAGAATAGTAGAAAGTTTCCCAGATCTTTTTTAATAAATAATTTAATCTGTACAGAATCCCATTTAGGATTAATTACCAAAAAATGATCATCAGAAAATGCCATCGGGGAACTTCAAAGACAAAGAAAGAATATTATGAAGAAAATGAAAAGAAATATAAAGTAGCTGGGATCTTGCAATCTGAACAACCAGAGGAAAGGGGTTAGGGTACAGCATATAAAATTCTTCAGGACAGAGTGATACAACTACAGTCTGAGGCTCCAGGCAGAAAAAAGGAAAACCTGACCCCTGAATGACAAGGCAAGTACAGTAGATGATAGCATCCGCCATGTCACCTTATAAATTGTATCCTGTTAACAGTGAAATTGCTCCATAGGATTGAGGTTATTGTAAATCATGATACATAAGAATAAAAATAACTTGGCAAGTTCTGTCTGTCTATTCCTCATAAACATTTAATGAGCCTCAACTATATGCCTGGTACCTACTGGGCTGGTTGTCAGATGTGTTTTGTTTTATAGTGACAATAATTAAAATGCTATATATTGCCACCCCAATAATTCAACAAAAAAAGAAAAAAAGGTACTATAGTACTTGCTTGAAAACAGGATGTAAGTCATTGGGAGATAATAGATATTCCTGAAATATATACCAAAGAAGAAATCTTTTTTAAATAAGTAATAAGTGAAGTATCAGGAACCATAGGGTTGGGCTCACTAGAAGCAATGTGGAGAAAACCCAGACCTGTAACTTACACCTTACAGCATCTGGTCTATTAGCAAAAACAAGTTAAAATAGAAAAGCCAATGCCAGTGCCGTTCTCAGAAGACAGATACTCTCTCCCATCACCAGTGTCAAGGTTAATATTTTTATTTATTTTTAAAAAATATATTTTTATTGATTTCAGAGAGGTGGGGAGAAGGGGGGAGAGAGAGAGAGAGAGAGAGAGAGAGAGAGAGAAACAGCAATGATGAGAGAGAACCATTGATTGGCTGCTTCCTACACGCCCACACTGGGGGTCAACCCATGACCTCCTGGTTCATAGGTTGACACTCAGCCACGAACTATGCTAGCTAAACTCAGTGTGAATATTTTAGAGAACACATTGTGAATAAGTAACCTGTACATGCATCCATACTTCCTGCCAGTGTTTCCCCTCTGAGAGAGTGAAGGAAGTTATTATCAATAGATTAAGACTTATTTTTATACAGATGCTTAGGGGGAGCATTGCTTATAATAGTAAAACACAAAATATAAAATGGAGAGAGGCCAAATACCCAGAACCTTATCAGTTCAAAGAAATATTTGAAAACCACTGGCCACAAATTGAAAGTTATTCACAGACAGGTAACATGAAAAAGTATGCACAGAAGTTTTAAGAGAAAAGCACAACATGTAAGATCCATTGAGCACAGCAATTAGAAATTATGTGCATGTTTATGGAAAATTACAAGAGACTCTGGGAGTGGTAATGGCCCTGATGATAAAAATGCTGGCTTTCATTGACCCTTTATTTTCGCCATGCTCTGTGCTCCATCCTTTCATTTAGTCTCAACATCGTGTGCAGTAGCTTTGAGCTCCACAGGAACTGATTCATGCCACGTTAAGCAACTTGCCCAAGGCCTCACAGCTAGTAAATTGGGAAGCTGGGAGTCTCACTCTATAGTCCAAGCTAATACACTGCCTAATCCCACCTCAGTTATTTCTTTAGACCCACATTCTACTTGCTCTCTGAATTTGTTAGAGCTGCCCCCAGCTGACTGGTTTTGGTGAGCTGTGGGGAGGCTCCTTTGAAAGGGCAGGCTTTGGCTGTGCCTGGGGGTGGGTAGGTAGGATGGGGAGGAAGTGGGAAAGTGGGGTGGAGAGGAGGAGTGAGGGGTGGGAAGTGGAGGATGGGAAAGAGGGAGAAGGCTGAGGGGAAATATCTCAGCTAAAGGCTTAGAGAGTTCTCCTCAGAGGGCACCCAGCTCCCAGATGTTTCCACAGCTCCTTGGTCAGGTCTACTTGGAGTAACTGCCTGCCCTCCCCGCTCTCATATTACCATACAAAACCCCAGCCCCATGGCCATGTGCTGTGCTGCCTGGGCTTTGTTTTCCTAGGACTGCCCTCGCCATTCCAGGGCCATGGAATGAGTTCCTGCAGAGGAAAAACAGTATTTGTGCCCATGCTTACCCATAGCCCAGAGATGGAGGGCTGGATGGAGAGGTGAAGGCTGTCTTCAAAGGGCTTAGATGTTGTCCCTGGTAGAAGCAGAATAATTCCAGTATGTTCTGCACTGGAGATAGGAACTTGGTGCAATGGGAGTTGAGCCATAACCATGGGAACACAGCAAGCCCACTGTGTTCATCAGGTAATTTCCAGTCCTCCCTCTGCTCTCACCACACTAGAGGTTCTTTCTTTTTAATCTTCCTATTTCCCAACCATTTCCTTAGAACTTGCAAGAAGGATTTTTCATTTTAAAAAAAAAGGAAGGTAGGCCTTGCTTTCAGCCCAGAGAGTTTATCATACAAAATTGTCTCAGCACCGATAAGAGAAGCCCTATGACTCATTGTAATAAGGTAGATATTGTGACAAGAAATATGTGAACATTTTAATAAAGACCCTAAGGGGAAATTTGCATAAAACAGTCTTTTTGTTGCTTCAAAAGAGCCACTGATGCCTTATTAACGAAAAATCAAAACCTAATTCTGTTAAATATTCAGTCTGGGAATGATGTGGGAAGTATTTTCCTTATCTCCAGGCTGTTTCGTTTCTTCTCGACAATCACAGATAGAGTGAGGAGGCCCCACCTTCCCTCTGCTCACCTTCCTGAGGGCCCCGTGTGGGGGTGCTGTCCTCCTCCCGGAGCCCCTGCTCTCTGAAGTCCAAGAAGAACCAGCGGACAGACAGAGATTTGGAACTCTAAGAAGAGAACAGGAGACCCCTGTGCTCAAGTCTCCCTGTATTCTTATCCTTGTCCACTTCTTCAACTTAAAAAAACTCAATTGGATTTTGATTCTCTTGACTCACATGGTTACTTGGGGCCACTTTCCCTATCACAGCACCCAGGTGAAGTCAATAACATTGAGCTTCGTCCCTGAAGATTGACAGGAGAGCTTGGGAGACCAGCTAGCCCAGAACCCTGTTTAACCAGGGTTTATGCCAAGTCCATAGGGTGCCTGGTACCTGAGTGGATTGCCTGTCAACCCTTTGCCTCCCACTCCCCCATTACCCACCAGTGTCCCCTCTGCCCTCTCATCTCAGTTCTGCAGGATTCTGGACCTTTGTACTGGGAGTGACTTAGAAAATACCAACTATCTTAAATATTAGCTCAACTGATGACTAGGTTAATTAAGCTAATTATCAGGAAGATGAATTTGATGTGCAAGATGTCATCCAGGGTATGCCAAAGCTAATTAAATTTAAAACTAGAATTAACTGTCTTTTCGGGGTTCCCTGCATCCCTGGCCTACTGTTGGCTCAGACCATCCATCCTTGACTGCACAGTAAGGAAGGCCCTTTTCCTTTGCGTTTATGTCACTGCTCAGAACTTATCACTGCACAGATGAAGTTGGGTGAGCAGGTGTCCTTTGGGGTCACAAGCCCATCATCGATGCAGAGAAACGTCTCATTGTTTTCACATGAGCACAGTAAGGAAGGAGCTGATTTTCTCATCAAGATGGATGATTTCCCAGAGTTAAAAACGAAACGAGATGCTTAAACCCATTTCCTTCCAAGGCCCGCCTGGGCCTGCCAGTGACTTCTCCCTTAGCTGCTGAACCCAGCCTGCGGCGACAAGCTAGACAAGCTCAATCCGAATGGGTATTTAATTTGATTTCCAGGATAATGTATCCCCCACAGGTGCAGAATCTCCTATGGAGTTAAGAAGGGCTTATTATTCTCTGGGAAGAGTTATCTAGACACCCTCAGTACTAGACGGAGCAGAAATAAGTTACATAATGGATCTTAGGAGTCGACATTTTTGCCCAAATACAACTCACTGTTTTGAGAGATTGACTGCCCTTCTGGGCGAGGAGCCTGAGCACTTGGTGTCACCCCTGCTTGTCTCGATAGACAGGCCTTTTCAGCTCCCGCTCAGTGTGCTGCACTCTGTCCTTTCTACTTAAAAAATAATCCGATATGAGTCTTCACACAGATGGGGACGAAAGCATGTTAGCATCTCTCTGGGTTGGTTCTTGCTCCACACAGGCCTTCCCAAGCTCAGCCTGGCTCTGGGTCTCCCGCTCAGGCTCAGACAAGCTTGTTCAGCTATTTTCCCACTGTCCAGCTTTCTTCCTACCCTTGGGGGCTCTCCCTTCCCTCGAGTCCACTGGGAAGGACCCCAGTGGATGGTGCTGCTGTCTCTGTTTCCTCCCTCCTTTTTGCTCTCAGAGCGTTAAACATCCAGGCCCCCATTGCCTTAGTTAGTTTGTTCAGATCCTGAGCTTTGGCCCCAGTTTCCATTTCTGAATGTGTGACTCAACTAACCCCAGAGTGTACAGCACTCTGACTGGTAAACAATTCACTATCAGCTCCAAGCATATGTGGTTGACATCTGTACCTCCAAAAGTTACCCATTTCTACCTGTCAGAGGTTTCTGGGCTGCTGATAAACTGGGGAGGTGATGCCAGGGAAGCTGAATCAGTGTCAGCCCACGAGTATAAATAGAAAATGAGGATTTAATTGAAAATAGCTGTCATTGTTTTTGTCCATGCAAAGGATAGCAGTCTGAACAGATACTAGTCCTAGGAACTTTCCCTACTAGTAATGCTTCAAGCCCCACAAGCTTCTTACAAGTCCGTTATTTATTTCAGAGGACCATGGAGGTGTACCCTTGAAAAATTGAAAGCATCTTTTCTTTTTAATGGAAGGGTATACTGAGGTATAGTTGATATTTGATAAACTGGGCTATTGCTGAGGCTTTGATAGTGAATACCACAGTCATGCCGCCAGCTCATCTTTAGAAGATGCTCTCTTGGCGGTGCCTTGGACTGGATCTTGGCTCAGAAGCCATTGCTTATTTTAGCATCCTTTGCTGTCCAGGGAGGCTGAGACTCTTCGAAGCCATAAATTCCCAGCTCCTTCAAGTTTCACAGGCCTTCCTTAGTGTATCTTTCTCCCTCTGCATTTCCTGTAAATTTAAGCATTCTGACTGTAGATATCTTGAGTTAGATCACCCAGTTTATTTGGTACATTTTATTTTCCACATTACTTCAAGTGACAGTCCTGCTAAACTTCCTGTCACTACATAACAAAGATTCCCTTTCCTCCAATTTCCAATCCTCAACAAACGATAGGAAATTGTCATGTTTATAGGTAAAAACGGTTGACTGTTGGACAGTTTCATATACTAGTAGTTCAACTGCATAGATGCTCCCTTCCTAATAGTTTGTGAGTGGGAGGGATTTATGACAGTGGCTTCAAGTTAGCACACCCTGGACCTTGCCTGCGTGCTGGATTTACTTTGGGGAGGTCACAGTTAAAAGTCACAATACTCAGGCTGAACCACATCAGACCCGCTGCAGGTGATTGCAATGTGTGGCCAAGCTTGAGAACCACAGATTTAGGGTATACGTGTAGCTTATTTCCCGGGATCAGTCTCTCCAATGTCAGTGTGGCCTCCAGTTATCTGGGACAATACCCTGGCCCTTCAGCATAACACTGATTTGGAAGTTAAAATTCTAATGTTAAAACTCCCATTTTAAAAAGTAGTGCTTAAAATTTGAATGATGTAAATACTAGGATAAGTTATCCTGAAAGTAGGAAATTAGAATGGCTGTTGCATCACCCTGTGATGAAATAATTCCCCTTATTTTATTCCCTGGTGCTTATAACTCTTAAGGGTTCTCTGGAAGACCAGTGGCAAATACCCTTTTCTTTGGAGCTTTCCTTTTTTCCCTTGTTGGACCCGTGGCTTATTTTCATGGACTTTGTTGTCAACATTTCCCCTCTCTTATCTTTCAGAAAATCCTTCTGATGTGAACTGCTGGTTGACTCATCTCTTAACTTTCCAGAGCTGCTGCGGATTGGTTGTAATATTTCTTCTGTGATTGTGGAAGAGAGGCAATATTATGTGTTTAGTCAGTTCATGCTCATTGAACACTTAGTATGTCCCAGCCCCCTGAGAACCCTCCATCCATCAGGTCGTTAACATAAATTGTGAGGAAGAAGTTATTGTTGTATTCTCAGAGTTCTCCAGAGAAACAGGAAAAATAGAGAAAAGATTTATTATAAAGAATTGGTTCATGTGGTTATCAAGACTGAAAAGTTTCAAGGTCTATAGTTGGCAAGTTGCAGACCCAGGCGAGCTGATGGTATAGTTCTAGTCTGAGTCTAAAGACCTCAGTTTGTTGTAGTTTGAGTCCAAATGTAGGAAAAGCAATGCCCAAGTCAATGACAATGAGGCTGGAGGAATCCTCTCTTATACAGGGAAGGCAGGCCTTTTTGTTCTACTTGGGCCATCAGCTGAATAACTGAGGTCTATCCCATAGGGTGGAATCTGCTTTACTCCACCAATTCAAATGCTGATCTTATCCAAAACACCCTCACCAACACACCCAGAATAGTGTTTCACCTAATATCTTGGCATCACGTGGCCCAGTTGAGTTGACACATACAATTCACCATCACATTTTCACTTTATTTTATAGATGAGGAAACCAAGATATAAGAGAAGTTGTTTAACTCAAGCTCACACAGGTATTGGGTGACACAGCTGGGATCCAGAGCCAAGCTCAAGCATACATGTTATTAATTGCTACTCGGGTTACCTCTCTAATGACTCATTCTGTGTGCACTTTGAGGGCAGAGGAGGGAACTTGGCAGTTGTTGTGTGTTTGGAATGTTTGCAGTAAGTGAGGAGAAAGAGAAAGTTCATTAGGGATCAGGACAAAGATTGCCACTCACACTGAGAACACAGGTGAGGCTGGGAAGCTGGGACTCATGAGAAAAGCAGAGTTCTTGGCACTGGGCATGTTGCTAGGATAGTGTGGGTAATAGTCTTCCTAGATGTGCTCTTATTTGTGGTCCCTTAAAGTAGACCTACTGAGTTTTTTTTTGTTTGAAGAGTCCTATTGTCAACATTTAAGGAAGAGCAGGAAGAACGGAGATGGAGGTAATAAAAAAACAAAACTTGTGGGAATTGGGTTCTGGAACCTTCCAACATCCTCATAAGAAATTACCCTGTTTTATGACTCCTTTCCTATGTTAATTATTGGAAGTCCCAATAGTTCCCTATTCTCTTTTTTCATTTATGAGGATGGAACCCATCAAAATGCTCTCCCTCCAGCCACTGGATTCTCTTGACCAGCAATTAAAAAGCGTCAAGAGCATAATTTATTTCCAGATAAAATTTTACTCAATCTCCCAATACATAAAACACACAAAGGAAGCATTTTTTAAGTATACATTTATTTAATAAATTCATACTAATACCTTTTTCTAATTACAAAGTCAAATACTGATTCTTCTTTGATGAACACAAAAGTTAGAAATCGTGATTGTGGCTGACATTTGCAGTCTTACACAAGTCTCAATATGCAATTTATTTCTGTAATCTGTTTTGGAAAAACAATACCAAGAAAATCCTGATTCAAACAGATAATCAGCTTACCTTGCAATCTCAAGAATCTCTTCTATCAAACAGATCCAAAAGTGTTCAAGAGGATTTGTAGAACTTCTTGTTTCAAAGTTGAAGCACCAACAATATCTAATAACTAACTTACTTCTTTACCATAAATATAAAAGTCAAGTAATAGATATTTATAAATGCTAAACTTTAGGGCAGGAACACAATGAAACGTGCTCTGATTTCACTTGTCATTGCATATTAATTATATAACTCAGTATAGGCTGAATAAATGTGCCTAAAACTGTTCAAGGCTATATGAAAGTGCCTAGAGAAGAACCTAACTCCTAGTAGGCATAAAACAAATATTTGTTGAATGAATGAACAACCAATCTTGCCTAATACCTCATTAAGTATTAAATTATATATACACTAGAGGCCTCATGCACAGATTCACGCACCTGTGGAGTCCCTTGGCCTGGCCTGTGGGGCTCGACCAAAACCATGCACTGGGCCTCCGATATCCTTTGAGGGGTCCTGGATTACAAGAGGGTGCAGGCCAGGCCGAGGGACCCCACCAGGGCATAAGTTTGTGTACTGGGCCTCTAGTATGCATATAAGATCTTTGATTAATCTTCTCCTACCCCCTTCCCTCTGATATTCATCATTCTGTTCCATGTTTCCATGCCTGTGTGTTGAGTGTCTGTCCCCCTTTCCCTGGTGGTCACTGTGCATCATAGCTATTGGTTGAATGGTTGAATGGTTGCTTAGGCTTTTATGTAGATAGATTAAAAAATATTTTTCCATTGATTTTTAGAGATTGGAAGAGAGAGGGAAAAACAGAGAGAAATGTTAATGTGAGAGAAACACGATTGGTTGCCTCCTGCATGTGCCTAGACCAGGGCCTGGGCTGGGAGGATCCTACAATTAAGGCATGTGCCTTTGACTGGAATCAAACCCTGGACCCTTTGGTTTGAAGTCTGATGCTCTATCCACTGAGAAAAACTAGCTAAGGCTACATTTTTATTTTGACTTTTTGATTTTTACTTGTTTGAATTTTAAAAAAGATTATTGCAATTTTAAAAATGATTATTGCAGATCTGCAAACTTCATAATAAATTACTTATTTGCCAGACTTTCAATTCTATCTCCAGATCTGGCAGTAGACATTTTCCTCTAAGGTCTGCATGAAAACATGCCAATGAGGCTACATGGAATTAATCCATTGGTTGGTTATTTTCAACATCAGAGTTAGAATAGAGCACATTTGAGATTGTGTTGAGACTTACTTCAGTTTAAGAAATTATGTGAGTCAAAACATTTGTGAAATTCAAAACATGTCACGCAACTCTGGGTTACCCTGGGTTCCAAG
Source organism: Lasiurus borealis (assembly GCA_004026805.1). Classification (NCBI taxonomy): domain Eukaryota; kingdom Metazoa; phylum Chordata; class Mammalia; order Chiroptera; family Vespertilionidae; genus Lasiurus; species Lasiurus borealis. The sequence goes on from PVJN01018815.1 coordinate 25,064, forward strand.
AAGCAAAGTGTACGGGGTCTGCTTCCTCCTCGAGGTCCTATCTCTAGCATGGAACTCTGAAGGCAGCTCCTCGCACAGATGTTGCATTTAACTGCAGAAAATTATTACATCATTGGAAGGCCTTTGGTTTGGGTTCCTTCAATCAGACCATTGGGATTCTTGTTATTTCCCAGCTGTTCTGTCTCTACAGTGGATTTAAACACTCTGCCTAAAGTAGGAGTCAGGAGGAGGCTGCTTGAGCGAAGCTTCCAAACAGACATGTCTGAGACATTGGTTCCTTCAGGCCACAGGACACATAGGGCCACCTGTCTGAGGCCTGGAACAATCTCTAATGGTGCTCTATGTACCTCCCAGGTAGCCCAGTGTGCACGATCAGCATGGCCATTTTATCTCTGAGCCACTGAGGAGAAGCTGTGAGAGGGGATTTTAGTGCCCTTGAGTCATTGTTTCGGGTTTTCCTAGAATGAAGGCTGGAGTGTCAGACAGAGGACGCAGCAATGGGATTCTGGTCTTCCAGCTTCAGCTAGGCTTGTCCTTGTGTATGAAGAGGGAGACTTTTGAATTGGGTGCCAATTTTTTCTCAGAAATGTGAACATGCAGGTTGAAAGGTTTTATTGTTGCTGGTACATAGGGGGCTATTTGTTAGAATCCACAGTGACTCAAAGCTGAATAGAGGGAGTTATTTTCTGAGCTTTTTAATGGAATGACAGGTAGGTTCAGTTTATTTCACAAGAGTTGTGCTAATCTGTTGAAACTCGGTAAGTACTGGCCCAACTGCTGTTCCTCTTCTGTTTGCCCACAGTACCAGAAACGGTCCTTCAAATTCATCGTGCGAAATTTGGGAGGAGTCACAGGAGCAAGCCAGAAGCACAGTGCTAAGAGGAGTGGGTAGGAGATGGCAGAAAATGCTGCAGGCTTTGGTAGTGCAAGAGTTTGAGTTTGTTCTATGTGAAGCTGTTCTAAAGATAACAGCTGTTTAAAGGAAGCATATGGAGAGAAACTCCATATTCCCCTGAATTTAGCACCTTGTAATAGGAAGAAAGTCTGCCGGTATTTTATCATGGCTTTACTTATCTATCTGTCAGTCTGTCTGTCTGTCTACCTACCTACCTACCTACCTACCTACCTACCAACCAAACAACCGATCTATCAGTGTACTTAGGCCTTTGAATGCTGCCTTTTGCATTATTTACCAGAAGAAATATAAGTTCTAGAAATTGATTACATAAAATACTTGTTTTTACAAACAGCTTGGGACCAAGGTTATTCTGTAAAGGTGTTCTGGCTTTTCTTTTTAATGAAAATTAAGAATTTATCTTGAGAAAGTCATTGAAAGGCTGATTCATTTATTTGCATAATGAGAAAATGTGCCAACATTTCTCTTCTCTGCTGCAATCAATGAATAGAGACTCACAAAGCCTCAGTAGAAAGACATAAAAGGCATCCAAGCATTCTTTGGATCTCCTTTGTGAACCAGACAGCTTTACCAAATGGAACTGGCACTTCTAGAGAATGTATTTTTATAAAAATCTTATGCAATCAATAAATGCCTGTTTAAATGCATGCTAGGCAATGTACTACTTCCTTCTTCTTGTGTGGCATCTCCTTATTATGTTATCTTCACACACAGAAACGCACACCTCTCTTCATCCAATAACTGCATTTGACTATTCTGTAACCAGATTATACGGATGCAGGACATGGAAGCAGCTCTTGGTAACTTATTGGATATGGGGATTAAAATAGAGTCCAAGATAATTCCCCAGTTCTGGCCTTAATGTTTGGATGGTCACTGACTAAGATGGGAGACACCCCAAAATTCAGTTGCCTTTGAACATTAAACCCCTTCAGAGCAGAGCAAAAACTCTATGATTTGGTTTAAGATCTGATATCAGATGGAGCTAAAATAATTTGTATAAAGCTTGGACGTAATAGAAAGAACTGACATTTAATAAAACCACAGGACACGTTGGTCTGCATGACTGCTGGGAGAATTAAATTGTCCCCAGGAGACTCCACTGGGAGGGACACCTGGAAGCGCATGCCTGGTTTCTTCTCTGCTTTGACCCATCTATTTCTCCCTTTGCTGATTTTAATTTGTGTCCTTCTGCCATGTTAAACAATAAACATGATGTAACGGCTTTAATGAGTCTTGTGAATTTTTCTACTAACTTGTGGAACCTGAGAATGATTTTGGGAACCTCTGACACAGAACCTCAGATGCAAAAATTTGGATGGAAAAAGCAGTTTGGAATAAACTGAAGCTGTCCTGAAAGACCTTGAATTGCAAAGGAAAGCAACAGTTATGTGACCTAACCCCTGGAAATGTGGTTTTCAGGAAGAGACATCAAGACAGACAGACTTGTTAGGTACTGTCAGGAAATAACTGGCACAGCAGCAAACCTCCGAGGGGTGACCCTTGGATATATGTCTCTCCAGTCAAGAGACCCAAACAATCCTCAGATCACTGAAGACTGTGTCAACTGGAGATCTTAAGCTGAGGATTCTGACAGTTCTTCAGACAGGAAGAGACAGCCTCTACCCGATGCCTGGATCAAGTAGACAATGGAATGATTTATTCCTACAAACTTCCACTCAAGACCCACAAAACCAAGTCTACACTTGCAGAGCCAAAGAGAGTCATGCTTTAAATTGCATGTATTGTTCTTTGTTTTCTTAGCAAGTTAGTCTTTACTCTCTGGTCATTTAAAAGTCTGCTAACAGACACCTGTTAACCCTTAACTACCCAAAGGCCCTTAATACTGCTCTTTGGTAAAAGTCTAATATAGGCTATAAATTTGCTCATGATCTGACTAAACTATTGGCTTTATGCTCAGTTTTCTCTGGTTGTCACCCATGTTTCTTCAGCACAAGTCCTTTGTAGTGATTCAGCTGGTTTTCCCAACCACTTGGTGGCATTTTAGATGGTAAACATTAATCACAAAAGTCCAGAGAGCCCAAAACAAGGACCTGCTATCTCACATTACACCTAGGATGGAAGTTTCCTATTTCCACTGAAACACCACCTGAGAATCTTGTATAGGAACTGCCCTGTGTCACTGAGTCTTCCCAGAAGCAGATCTTGGAGAGGGACTCTGAAACATGTGGGCCACGGGCAGACTTCACCAGGAAGGCTCCCTACTAAAGCTCAACTTCATGCTCTCAGGTTTCAGATCTACCTAATGATCTGTCTTCTATAAATCTCACTGTTGTGCCTAGCCACTGTTGTCGGGTAATGCCAAAACCAGATAATGCTACTCAACAACTTCATATGGATATTTTGGCTGATTACTGACCATTGGAAGGCTCCCAATAACTAGGATTGGAGTCTTGGCCAAAAAACCTACAGTTCATAAGCCAGATGGGGATATGGTATCTCAAAAAACTGATTCCTGCCTTCAAATAGTCTTGATATCACCCAGAATTTGTTTGGTCCATCCATTTCTCCTCTTGGAAGAAGAGATTTTTAAATGACTAAGAAAATGAGATTTGATTTTTAAAAAAATATATTTTATTGATTTTTTTATAGAGAGGAAGGAAGAGAGATAGAAAGTCAGAAACATCGATGAGAGAGACTCATCATTCAGCCACCTACCGCACACCTCACAGTGGAGACATGCCCGCAACCAAGGTACATGCCCCTGACCGGAATCGAACCTGGAACCCTTCAGTCCGCAAGCCGATGCTCTATCCACTGAGCCAAACCGGTCTCGGCGAGATTTGATTTGACATCCCCAAATCTTAATCATTAAGGAGAATTCTGAACTGTCTTCTTTTAAGCCTTCTATTTCAAGTCTGAAATAAAAGTCTGGAATTTCCTATGATTTAGGGTTCACCCATCGATAGGGGAGCTGAATTAGGTGACAAAGGCCACAGAAGTCCTGACTCCAGAAGTTTATGAGATTGGGTGGATGGTGTCTCAAATCACAGCAACTCAGATTTACTGGCTTTTCAGGGTGGAACATGTGCTGTCTTAAATTTCTATAGATCTGGGAAATGACAGAGAACTAAGGAAAGTAGCTAATTTAGCTAATATCTTCATATGTGGTTCTAGGAGCTCTTCTCATTAGAACTGGGATCTTTCCCCTTGGACATGGTTGGCTTCTCGCTTAGAGGTGGGCACACTGATCACAACCCCTTTTTGGGTGTTTGCCCTGCCGCAGTGTTCAGATGCAGTGTGTGCTTGCTGTGCCGTCAAAAGACCCGAAAAATGATCAGCCCACAAAAGGCAGTGTGTCTGTCAGTTTCCTGTCACTGCAGTGAACAAATCACCACTGACACAGTTTTATGCCACAGTTGTGTAGGTCAGAAATCTGGGCTGGTTTGATTGATTTTCAAAAGGCCCAAATCAAAGTGTTGGCAGATTGGGGTCTGATTGGGAGGCTTTGGGAGGAATGCGCTTCCAAGTCCATTTAGGTTGTTGCCAAAATCCAGTTCCGTGCGCTTATAAGCCAGAGGGTCCATTTCCTTGCTGTCACCTAGGGGCTATGCTTTCATCTTTGTGCACAGCCTGCATCTCAGAACCAGCAAAAGCACATTCAGTCCTCCTGGCACTCACTTGTTCCGACTTCCCTTCTGCTGACTCCTTCCTGTTTTAAGCCTGAGAGAGTCCTCAGCTTTTATTTTTTTTTATTAGTCTGGGCTCATCACATAATTCAGGCTAATTTCCCTATTTTAAGATCAGCAGTCTTAATCACATTTGCCAAGTTCTCTTTGTCCTGTAATCTCACTTATTTGTTGGCCCAAGGAGTAGGGTGTGGACATCATTCCATCTGCCAGACTGGAAAACCTGATGTTTATAGAGGTAGAAACAGTGGCAATTAAAACTTGACACATGATCTGGCTCATCACAGTCCCAGAAGATAATGGCTTCTTCTCCAACTCAGTCTGGAGAATGGTCCCAAAGGGGCACTAATCAATGAGATTAATCCACGCAGTCTCACCTTGTACAAACGAGTCTGCACAGGCAAACAGTTTTCTTAGATGTACTACGGCCTCTCTTATCAGAGTAATAATGAGCATACCTAATTACACAACTTGCTCGTCAAGCAAGACTGTGCATATCAGGATTTGCATCAAAGCCCTCTCTTGCTGTATCCACTAGACTTAAACTCTTATACCAGGCACCTTGTCTAATTCCATCTAGGTCCTTCCTCGAAAAAGCCTGCATTAAACTCTATGAGCCAGACCACAAAGTGCTCTAAATACTCTTCTTTAACTCCCCACTTTGGAAACACTGTTCGCCACAGTAAGTTTCATAAACTCAGTCTTCTTTGGACAACAGGTTTATCAGGTGGGTTCTCAGGGGTAGGTGACACATCTCTGCGGGCAGCCCATCTCTCCTTGATTCTGAGAAGTGGAAATGGGGTCGTCAGGGGCCCAGCAGAGGCTCATGCAAGGAGCATCCCATATGGGCAGGTTCAGCTGCTGTCACCAAGGAGATGGGATGCCTGAGGGCCGCGTCTGCACGATCATTAAAGTTGACATTCTACAATCACTCTGCACAAACTCTCAAAACTGTCTCATCAGCACAGCACCACGCCTCTCACCCAGAGACCAGTTGTCTAAGGAGAAGGGTGTTGTGTCATGTGTCATTCAGGCATGGGCGCTGCCCCGTGAGTCTGAGGGAGAGGAATAAGGAAGCTGTGTTGAGATTGACCCTCTCCTGGGACAGTGCCTGGTGGTGGGAGTTGGGAGGGGCTGTGTGTTGGGCTGTGAAGGCTGGAAAGTTGGAGATCCTTTGTGGTTGAGGAGGAAACCACAGGCCTGAAACAGCATCACTTGTGCCAAAGCCCAGAACAGACACCAACCCCAGGGTTATTAATTACCTAAGTGCAGTTTCTTTTCTTTTTAAAAACTATTTTAATTTATTTTTTTATTTTAAAATGTTTATTGTTGAAAGTATTATATATGTCCCCTTTTTTCCATTGACCCCTTCTAACCTGCCCCTGTCATCCCCTAAGTGCCATTTCGACCTTCACTATCAATTGCTTAATAACACTAGTTAGCTCTTCAGATTTAATTTATTCTTTAGTAAGGGAAATGTGGGTGGGAGATCAGGGTGAGGTAGAAGGTCTTAAGATAAGCTGAGAACTTCCTACAATAGGTGGGTAAGAGAAGGTAGTGATGGCTGATGGAATTAAGACCTTGTCCTCACCTCTGTGACCTCAGGGTTCCAGGTTCCTTTCTAGAATGTTCAGAACTTGAGAGCAGGGGAAGATGGGTTCAGGGGTAAAGGGAGCAAGGATGGTTAGACACTTCTGTTCATGGACTAATGACAACTCCCTAGAAAAGGAGAGCTTTCATTCCCTGAGTGATCCATCACTGAGGAAATTGACCTGTCCCATCTTTCTTAGTGACATTTTAGCCCCTGGTTTCAGGAGTCATAGGCAGGTGCCCTGCTGGGCTGAGCATGAGATGGGGTGCCATGTGGTCCTGCTCTTCGAGGCTATTCTGAGAGGGAAGGAAGTGAGCACATGCCATGCCACAGCCTTTGTGGGGAGAGCCCTCAGCCAGCACTGGCCCTGTCACCCCTTTGGCACTTCTTGATTCCAAAATAAATGGCCCAGAAAGGAGGCCAGGAGCCTGGGGAAAGCACCATTTTATTTCTTATCTGTTAAAAGGCATTTTTGAACCTCTACTCCAGACATAGCTTTTCCAAGAGGGCTCGTTGTTAAAATGTGGGAAATAATTCCTATAACACAGAGTTTTAAGGATAAAACAAGATAATATATGTGGCAGGATCTTGTAAACTTTGAAGAACCAATGTGCGACATTTTATTCCCCACGTTGTATTCAAAAGCTGCTAGAATGGAGGGTGTGAATGAGACTGGGGAGTGGGTGAGCAATCAACTCAAGTGGCATTCAGAGAAAGAAAGTGTAAATGCAACCCAAACAGGTATGCAGGAAATGTAGGTCTCCCTCCCTCCTTCAGGGACAGAGAAAATGTGCAGAGACTGGGGCTCAGCTGGGCTTGGAAGACAGGGCTGGTATTGGAAAGGCAGGAGGGAGGAAGGAACCATTGCTGAGCAAGGGGACACATCTCAGAGACCACAGCTGAACTGTGTGTGTTCAGGGCATAGTGAGGAGCAGGGATGCACTCTGAGTCCCAGAGATCAGCCAGGAGAAATCAGGTGGGGCCTGTTCAGATTGGTCCTCACTCCATTGAGGTTAAGATGAAATTGCGGGAGGGAGAGGTTACCTGTTAGGATCCCAGTTGTACTGTCCAGGAATGGTGTGACAAGACTCAGATCAAGGAGGTCTTGTTGGAAGGAAGGGGAAGCAGGCAGAGACAAGGTTCCTTTCCAGTCTACATCCAGTTTCCTCAGCCTGCATACCTGAGGGAACAGCAATACCTGCATTGACCAACCTCCTGCAGACGTATAAGTTCTGGTTGCCACCTCGGCCTTGTGTGCCCCCCTTTGCGGAATGAACTCATTGCATGGATTGTCACATCGTCCCATGTCATCAGCTGCATCTCTCTGCCCTACATAGACCCAACTGGGAAACGTGTCTATCTTCTTTGATTCATAATCTTTTAGTGCAAAGCAGACTTTGATGTGAGTTTGGAAAAGGGATGTGAAGGTTATTATTTGCATTATGGCAGCCCACATCTTTAAACTAAATAGCAGATAGTTCTCTTTTGAAAAGCTTGTTGGCCATCAGCTCCTCAGGCTTTTTTGAAGGCTTTTTGGCCTCTGGGTAGCATCGCCCTCACCCCTCGCTCCAGGCTGGGGTCCCTGGACCTTGAATTCTTCTCTCTCTCTTTGTTCTAAGCCAGATAAAAAGTCTCAGCCCTAGTTTATCCATATCCATCAGATGCTCAAAAGCTGAGAGAGTGCATCTAACCAGACACAACCTCCTCAGAAATCTGTAGGGGCCATACCCGATCATGTAGCGGTTCTTGGGCTATACTCTCTGCTCCTTCCAGATTCTTCCCTGCCAACCCCCCATCCTGATTGTCCCAGCTTCGTTGCCAGTATGGTTCAGAATTGTTGGCTGCCTAGATTCCTTGCAGCTGCCAATTTTAAGAATGTTCTAGAAGTTCAAAACTTCTAGGTATACTTGGGAATTGCGCCTCTTGAATCTCTCCTTGCTTTTGGGCCCTGCATCTCTCTGCAGCATGCTTGCTGCTAGAAGAGACCGTGCCCTCCCATTGGCAGACATGGTTCACCCAGATTAATTTACTGCAGGTCAATCAAAGCTTGGCTCCCCACCCGTGGCACCTAACATGCTCATGCCCGTGGCCCTGGGCTTGGAATGTGAGTTCTCACCTCTGTGTCCTGGGCAGTGATTTCCTTGGGAGACACTGGCTTAGGCTCTGTGGATCTTAGTAGACTGGCTTCCTTCCAAGGGCTCTTACAACACGAGCCTACGTGTTTGTCCTGGATTTAAAACAGTCACTTACTGTATGAGCTCATCTAAATCCTGGCCCCCACCTCCTGGAAGGCAAGTAGCCTGTGCCATTCACTGAGGGTGTATAATTGTGGCAGAGTGCAAGCCACTGGGTCTGAGGTTCTGTTCCTGCCTAAAGGACTCCAGGTTCATGGACTGCAAATGAACATTTCTAGCTGCTTCAATATAGGAACTGGTGGCAGCTTTGCCATGTGTGAGCTTAAATATTGCACAGTGGGACCCGAGCTGAGTCTATCCTACAAGCTGCAGGCAGGTCGGGCCTCCACACATCACTGGGAGCCCCTCCTTCCTCCTTTTGGGCTCATGACTGCTGGAGGGAGGCCAGACAGAGAACAGGTCATGTGCTTTGTCACGGACACCTTGTCATGTCCCCAGGATCCCACACTATGGAGAGGATGGAGGCCCCTCTTCTCTCAGCCCTTCACCTGTTTTGTGATGTGTTTGCCCAGACAGACTTGCTGCGCTGACTTCTCTTCCTGGGAAGACTTTGAAATAAAGCAAAGAAAGACCAATGGTGAGATGAAGAAAATGCCAACTTCCATTTAATGGAGAGATGACTGAGAGGCCTGAAACACTGGTCCTGGGGGCCTAGGCTTCTCCAGGCGGGTGCAGCTCCTGTGCTGTGTGTGCTCTGGCCCCATTCCTTCCTGTCGATTCCCGATCCTCTAGTTGGCCAGTGAGCCACCTGCAGCTCCTGTGACTTTACTGCACAGCAGACAGTGATGTCACAGGCTGTGCTTGTTTTTAATGGCTCCTCAAAATTCTGGTTCCATCCCAACACTTATACAGCTATTTCTGCTGAGTTTTAATCATTAGGTCTGAGCCGTGAGCTGGGCCAAAACAAGGAGCAGTCTGTTTGCTGGCTTTGTTTTCACGGGACATGGACCCCTGCAGCATGTCCTGGTACCTGCCTCCCTTTATCTTATGATCATTTAAACAGGGCAAATATATTCCAAGAACCCACTATGTGCCATGGGCTGGCACTAAAAATGTGCACCCCGTTCTTTGTCTTAAGAATTAGGGTCAGAGCCAGGAAGGAAGAAACATGGCTGTTACAAGACTTGACTGCCAGGCCCGCCGACTTTGCCCTTATTATCACAGCTTGAGACCTCACAGAGTGGGGCTGAGCAGGAACCTGGGCATGACTTTTTAGCTGAGAAAATGTATGTATGCAAAAACACACGTGCACACAACACACATATACATTATGTACTTTTTTTCCAACTGAAGTGAATAGTAATGGGAAGAAAATCCTATGGCTCAATGAATGAGTCACCCCTGGTAGGATGTCACATTAGTTTATCACACAAGCCGGTTATCACCTTGGAAAGAAGATACCTTGGTCTTTGGAGGCAGAAAAGTCAAGGTTCAAATCCTAGTTTTACCAATTACCAGCGGGGTCATGGGAGGGTTAATTATTTTACCAGGGGATGACCGTTGTTATAAGCCCTATACACACATCATTGTCTTGAATCACCACAATAGGCAACCAGGTAGGAACCACAGCAGTGGCTTCACTGGGCAGTGGGTGGGGGATGGGTGTGTGTGATAGATGTTAATGCTGAAATCACCAGCACACCACCTGCAAGCCCAGTGTAAACACTGCCAGTGTCTGCACCCCTAGGGCGGGACACAGGGCAGGCAAACGTGGATGGTGTATAGAGGATGAGCTGCAGGAGTGCTGCCCCTGGCGCCTGGGGCTGGGGGCACTTGGGAGTGAGAGGGGAAAGGAGGAAGAGGAGGAAGAGGAAGAGGCTGTGCTCAGATGGGCTCTGAGGTCACAGAATAAGTTATCCAGTTCAGTGCCAGCTGGATGGTGGCCTACTGAGTCAGCCTGCAAAATACCACCAGCTGGGGGCTTAAACAACAGGCATTGTATTTTCACAGTCTGGGGACCAAAAGTACAAATTCAAGGTACAAGCAGGTTGGTTTCTGATGAGAACTTTTCCTGGCTTGCAGACAGCTGCCTTCTCACCACTGCATCCTCCTGTGGACTTAACTCTGGGCACGGTGAGAACCTGCTCCCTTATGAGGATGCTAGACCTAATGGCTCACAGCCCCACCCTTAGGCCCTCCTTTAACATCCTCAGGAGCCCTGTCTCCAAAGATACATTAGGGTTTAGGACTTCAACATGTAAGCTCTGGAGGCACAACATTCAATCCGTGCACCTAGTGGTGTCAGGGACAGGTGAGCAGTCAACATCCACTCACTTTTGCAGTCAGCAAACAGTAGTGGCTGAGTGCTGGACTTTGTGGCCAGGGGGCCTGGGTCTGCATCCCAGCTCTTCCACTTACTCTCTGGGTAGACGTGGGCATGTTTCTTAAATTCTTTGTGCCTCAGTTTCCTAATCAGTGAAATGGAGATAGTGATATTCCAGCCTCAGAAACTGATTACGTGGATTACATAGAATAGCACGTGAAGCCCTCAGTGGAGAGTGATCACCCTCTAACCTTTGTCGACAAGCTTACATCCAGGGAGGGGTGGTTATTGACTCAGATCCCTTTTGACCAAAGTTGGCCAGTTTAGGTTGCTGACTGGCCTAATTTGAGACTGTGTGTGTCTGGGAGGATACAGATTAATTTAAAGGCACAGACTCTTTTCTATATAGCCTATGTTTTCATAGAGCAATTTATATCCAGGAAGCTATTAAAGAGGAACAAGAATATTGTTCAGTATCTAAGGCAATTTCCCCGATGTCATATCCAAGGTCTTTCTAACTCTGTGAAGCCAGCCCTGATTGCGTTTCCCTGGGAAGGGAGGTGAAGGGTGCACTTATAGTTACAGTTGAAGAAATCTTGGGTTAACTCCCCCATCAGCATCCTCTGACCCAAATCCTCCCTTTCAGGAGGTTTTTGAGTGGAGCTTTGTGCTTCCTGCCCTATTGTTTTGGTATTGACTTTTTCCTGTAGCTGCATAAAGACAGTTTGTTTCTCTGTAGATGCATCAGGGAAGATGCACCCTCATTTGCTCTCTCGATAGGACCACAGAGCAGTGCTGCCCTGCTCACATCTTTAAAATCCTCTTGGTGGACTTCCTCTCTTCCCAGCAGCTAAAACATGAGTGTCACCTGAGTGATGGTGCATCTTCATTCTTGCCACCTCCCCCTTCCCTGCTCCCCAACCTGGCAGCCTATTCCCCAATAGATTTATTTATAATGAATTACTTGTTGGAGCACTTGCTAAGCATTGTGTTACAAGATGGGAACACTTAGATGAGCAAGGCAGTCCTCACTCAGAACCTCATGGTGGACAGACAGGCAGCAGCTACAGGCAAGAATGACAAGTTCAGTGACGGGTGCAGAAGGAGAATCTGAATGAGACTAGTTGTTTGAGGATGCCTTCTGGGCACAGCTGATACTTAGTCTGAATTTTAAAGCACGAGTAGTGGTTTGATAGCCAAGGAAAGAATTGATGGTAATGTGATCTCAAATATGAAGCTTGGAAGTACCAGAACTTAGCATGACTGAGGTCAAGAGTGTGGAGAGGGAGGCAGAGAAGCGAGGCCAGAGAGATGGGCTAAGATCAGCCTTTTATGACTCGTGGTACAGAGGACTTGTTATTCACAAAGGGGACAACTGAGGGGTTTCCTTTGGTCTCAAAGTTAGGAAGAGGCAGAGCTGGAGTGGAGCTAGAAATAGGAGGAATTCTCATTGTTTCTGCATTTCCATGTTTTTCTCCATGGCCTTTCTTCCTACTTTATGTGATTTCCTTGCCTTAGGTTTCCTTCTGAGGACTTACACATCTCTGTAAACTGCACCTGGTGATGTGTGAACCAGCCATTCTCCTTTATGTTAGGTGCTGCCATTGAAGGCACTAAATATATTTGGTAGATTTAGCCATATGATTGGGCTCAGTACCCATTCTCTGCAGAGGGTCTGGACTATAGTTCTGTGCCAAGAATTCCTTCTGCTGCTATTCTCAGAGGCAAATAGACACACATTCAGGCAACATCCCCCAGTGCCTCCTATTGTTCCAGGAGCTTGGCGACGAGTAGATCAGAGATGAGCAGGTCCATTTGCTTCCTTTAATGCCTTTACAGACAGACCCACAGACAAATTGTCTCCATGCAACATGGCCTCTTCTTGGACACACTGAGTCAGGTGGTCATGGGTGGGGTGGGTCGAGGAGGAAGCTTGGATTTTCAACATCACTCTGGGTGATCTTTCTGCTCACTGAGTTTTGAGAATTGCTCCTCACCTGGCTAGGAAGGAACTGTCACTCAATTCTAATGACTTTGTACATGAGAATTATACAAATTTCTTCATTGGAGATGTTGAATGTTTAAGCTCCAAAATAATCCCCAAATATAAAAATAGTCCTAGTTACTCCTTATTGTTTACGATGCCCCAAGTATTCGATGGCCCAACAATGCCATGGCAACTACACTGTTACTCCATTTCACAAATGATGGTTAATGTGGTTGAGTAACTTGCTAGTAAAGATTCCTGACTCTAAACCCTCTATAGCTCTGACCAAGGTACCTGTCTCCTAGAGTTCCTCATCTCTGTGCTATGGTTCAAGTCAACCACCTCATCTCTTCCTGACCTCAGGCTCAGTGGTTGCCTGTGTGATGGAGAAACAGTAGGAGTTTTGTGGGGTGGTAGCTGGGATCTCTGATTCATTCCTTTTCCTGTTGGAAAAGCAGATGGTCATGACAGCCTTGGAGTGGGGCTCCAATGACCCTCACCTCCAGCGGTCCCCTCCAGACTCTGTTTGCTGTGTTTGCATTCCACCTTGCAATTAAGCAATCAACTTTTTCTCAGTGATTATTCACGGTCTCAGCTGGCAAAAGTCACCCTTTGGCTCCTTGCCTTCTGGTCAGAATGTCATCCAGTGTGTGTTCGAATCACCCAGAAGCTCCGCTGCCCTGCTTGAGGTGCTGTGCTAAAGCCTGGTCCAGCATTGTGCTCCACTTGGGCTGGCCAGGGAGACTGTCACCTGAAGTCTCTCCACAGGACAGCTTTGTAGACTGTGGAGATGTGCCGTGTCGCTGGACTGGAGAGGGAACTGCCTCCTGCTCACACCCGATGGGAAGGGAGCACGTAGGAGGGGTCTGCAGACAGGACCCAGGAGCCTGTCCTTGTAGAATGTGCCTGGTTGCTAGACAAGGTATTTGAGGAGATGTGGTACCCAATGAGCCCCTGAGAGGAGACTCAGAGCCATCAACCTTGACATTTATGAGGTGTTTGGAGAAAAATATCAGCCAGCTCCCAGCTGAAGTTTCTCACCTATCTACTAAATAACTGCAAGGTGGATGGTTTTATAAAATACACTTAATTGAAGGTTTATAGTGTGAACATTTTATGGGTGCAAAAGCCATCTGTTCTTCTAAGTTCTACTTCTTTCCTCTCTCCTCTCCCATAT